>OOFJ01138517.1:13708-28568 GCA_900323375.1 Benthosema glaciale
TTTGAAGTGAGCAAAGAATAAAAGAAAAAGCAAGGGTTAGATGAATATCCAACCCCTCGATATCCATCGACATGAAATGAGTCATGGCTGAACAACAGTGTAAACACGTAACACATTTCTCATTTTTGAATGCTGAAAATATCTTCTTCTGGAGAGGGGCGTGTGTGTAGGGCGGGGGGGTTGGCGAGGGGAGTCATTGAATGAAATGTGTGTGTGACAGGACAAAGAAAATGACAAGAGAAAAAGCAATGCGGAAAGCAGTGGTTCCGGATGAGGGCCCACTTGAGCTTAAAGGAGCATTCAGTGATTTGGGTGATTTGGAAAAAGATCCGGTCCACCCCGGTAACAAGATATGCACATGCACACGCTCTACAGTAGTGGGGGGGACGCGCAACAGGCCAACAGCACGCGCACCAAGGCCCGCCCTGCTCAATCCTGATTGGAGGAAGGCCCCCTGTATCCTGATTGGATGAAGGCTTTGTCGCCCACCACCAACATCGAAACTAGGGTTTTTTGACCCCTGCGGTTCACTGGAGACAGGGAGGAACTAATTATATGGTCAGCACACTCTATACTCTCTATTTTGCAGAATGGACCCAAGTGCCATCCCAAGGGTAGCCATGAGATGGACACCCCCTGGGAAAAGAAAAAGAGGAAGGCCCAAAGAGACCTGGAGAAGATCAGTGGAGAAAGAAATGAAAGAGCAGGGGTGGACCTGGGGCCAAGTGCAGCATTGGGCAGAAGACAGACAGCATTGGCGTTCGTTCGTGAAGACCTTATGTGCTATCCAGCACGAAGAGGATTAAGAGTTAAGACACTCTATAGTAGGGAGGAATTATCACCAAAAAATAAAAAAATAAGTGATATTTGAATTAAGTGAAATCACTGAATATACCTTTAATGTGGACCAACTCCCGTGGGAAACCTCATAAAAAAACAGCTCAAAGTCAGGGTACCGTTAACCGATTTTCGAAAATTCGAAAATGCTTAAATTGGACTAGAGTAACTTTTGAGGCGTCAAATTAGTGTTTTTTTTTCATGATTCTGAGTTGATTGCAAGCATTTATATTTCACCAAGACCGTTCTCTCGCTGACTGAGGGTGCTCTAGGGATGCCGGGGGGAAATGAGTCAGTGAAGTGATGAAGGGTTTGCTTGATAAAGTTTAATTATGCTGCGTGTTACAGCACAGGTGGCAACACCGCAGGTATTCTGATCCTCTCCTTCTGGGACCAATGACATATAGCGGTGGTGTTCAACCAGTTGTCTGGGGTCCACCAGTGGTCCTTGAGTCATATGTACTGTATTACCTCCGGATACGATATTTTTTCTCAACAAATCACAACACTTGTTTCATTCACGGAGAATGTAAACTGATTTGTAAAGCATCAACGTCATTTCCTTGGGCGGTACTTCCGCCAAAATCCTGCAATTTCCGCACAAAACAATTGATAGCGTCTACAGTGTAGGTCTTGCCCAGCGTGCACCTAACCCTAACCACAAGCATGTCGCAGCACGGTCCGATTTAACGCATGTTTGCCAACATTAATCCGGTCGTTTTGGTCTACATGCCTACTAAAACGACAAGCCTACTCATCCCCTAAATTAACCCTAACCGCGAGCATGTCGCAGCGCACACACAACCTTAACGCATGTTCGACAACAGGTAGTTTTCCGGGTTTTAGACTTATCAATGCCAATCATGCCAGTAGGCTCCCAGACTACATGCAGTAGGTTGATAAGATCGTCTTGATAAGTAATATGACAATGATTACTCCAGTAATACAAATCTAAGTGGAGAGTCCGATCAAATGCCATTCATAATCAATGGCGTGGTAATACTTCTGCAGCCAACAAAAGTTATGAAAATAGCAGATCTACAAGCTCACAACGCCTTATTGCATTCTGTGGAACCGAGTCAATATTGAAAGCCTCAACTCCTACATTTTCCAAGTGCTTATCAGGGTGGGGGGTCCCCACTCCCAGTTCAAATAGGATTATTTTTGGAGGTCACGACCTGAACAGGTTGAGAACCACTGCTGGTGAAAAACTGAAAAGCACTTCCTTATTGGCTTCCTTGCCGACTGAGAGATACAAGCTTTCTACCCAATTTGTGCGTGGCTATCTCCTCACTGGGTGGCACGTACTGCCATCTGTTTGGACAGGATTTAAGCCCAACTCTACTCAAGTAGCACTCAGCTTAGACAGGAATCAAACTACTGGCGGTTCTTTCTCTGGCTATAATTTGATTCTCTTGCTCTTCTTTTCAATTTATGCTGTTATGCAGTAATGCAGAGTGACAGAGATCGGAGTTCATTGAGACACTTCAGCTCAGGATTAAGCATTTAACATGTATTGCAATTATATTGCATTTAGTTTGGCGGTGTGGCTCTGCTCATGTGATATTACAGAAAACCTGTGCAACAAGACACAGAATCTGATATCAACAACAATCCCCAGAGTTGAGCATAACATTACATGAACATCATAACACATAAATCACATTATAATCACAGAATTAGCCATTACAGAACTGTATACATACCACATATCACTGCAGAGGTAAAAAGGTAGGAGGCCGGGAGGGGGAAGTAATTTAATTTGAATACCAACGTATATGAACAACTACTCTACTGTCTCGTGACTCTCATCTAGTGAACGCAGAATAGTGACTTCTTAATAAATGGGATGTACTGTGGGCATGCAGTGAGTTAGCTTGAAATGAATGAGAAACAGACAGACTGATTAGTGGCACTATATAATAATGAACTAATAGCGAATTAATGGGGGGAGTCCGGGGAGAGATAATAATAAGTAGCCTCCTGACTTCTGTGGCTCCATGAACCTATCTCTGCACTGGATTAAATGAATGACATGAACTGCCAACAAACAGCAGGGATGATGGTCATGTCAGTTGAGAAGGTTGAGAAAACTGTTCAGTGCTTCAAGGACACTAGGATACCAGGAGGACATTATACATAGCATCATCTGTAGTATATACTCTAAATAACGTGCTATAAAAAGCACTTCCTCATTGACTTCATATGCAGCCGAGCTTCCTTTGCCATACACCTGAGGCATGGCAGACACAACACAGATGTTGGGCAGAATTGTTTAGCGATTGGGCTCTTGACAGTTGTCCCATGCAGTGTTAGCTGTACACACACTGAAAATTCCAGTTACAGCACAGTATGATATTTTTGTTGTTGTCTAGTCCTCTCTTTTCATCCTTTTTTTCCACTGTTCCGCTCTTCCCTCCCTCCATCAAGCTAAACAGGAATGAGTCTATTTCACAGCAGGGCGCATGGAGTCGTTTTATATGACATGCGGCTAACAAACAGTTCTGCCAGCCCAATCTCTGTTCCCTCCTGCGGTGCTACACTGCTCTGATACACATGGGGCCATTACTGTACCTGCTGCGGAGACACCCGGCCGACCACATCACACCTGCATGGTGACAGCGACCGCACCAGATCCTGTCTGCAATGAGACATGTGAAGGGTGGATTTGCTGAAGCCTGATAAAGGGCCTCTCTTCATCAATCGCCGATGGTCCCTGCGTCTACTTGTGTTCCAGATGAATAGAGGCCTGTCAACAGTGCCAAAACAGAGAGAAACAACATGAGAGACATTTCTTTCTTATTTTGTGTTATCAAACATTCACTCTATACTCATATAGCCAAGTAGGTCATAAGACCTGGTAATTAAAGGAGGCCTCCAGACCAAAACACATGCCCCCCCTTAATCAACCCCTATCAGCATAGTAAAGTACCTGATGAAGTGGATTTTTGTCACAGATGTCCCTTTATTTCAATTCTGGGGACCCTCTGACCTGCCCCCACTGTACAATGGGAGTATATTAGCTCCTATTTTTTTTGTGAAACATGAATATGTTCTGCAGGACTTTGTCACCACGACATATCTCATATGAAAGGTTAGAATGTCTACTTTAATCCAAATGGTCTGGAGGCCTCCTAACTCTTTTATTGCTAAGTACGAACATATTTGTACTTAGCCTTGAACTTAGAAGGCCTTATACTGGGACCAGTGGTTCCTCTCTCTGGGCCTTACAGAGAACCATGTGATGGTTATTTAAGGACAGTCAAGGGCAGATATTTTCTGCCAGCATACAAAGTAGTGCTCAACCTCGTTTAAATTCAGTTGGTGTATCACTCAAACAAGTGTTTAGTTGAAAGCATAACCAGAAAAAGAAAGAAAGATGATTTGTACTCTTTCATGGTGACCCCCAGATCGAGGTCTATATACTTCCACACATAACCATACCCCTCCTTTTCCTCCCTCTTACACCAAATGTCTGCATAAAACTCACAAAGTGACGATGTTCTCCTGTTATAGGGGTTCTTAAAAAATGGAAACTAGGACGACCGCATTTTGTGAGGGAAGTTTTTGGGTGACCCCAATGCTTGATTTATTGTGAAATTTCGAAGATTAAAAAAAAAAAGCATAATTTGTTGCGGTCTCGCAGCCTCCATATTTCAACTTTTCATGTTTGTTTAGTGAATTAATACCTATACTTCATCATACAAGGGTGCAAACGTGGTGAAAATACAAGCTCACAGATCGTTATTTATTTTTGTGAGCTTGTAGATCGGCTATATTCACTCTCAAATAAATAATGGAGTTATTGGGAAGGATACATTTTTCTTTTTTTAGTTGTCAAAGTGCGACAATACCTTCACCTTTTACCATACATGAAACCCCTTGGGGTCCCGAACCATAGTTTGAGGACCTCTGTCTAGCATATATGGTCGCTGTAGGGTTCATGTTAAAATCCCCAAACTGAACCGATAAACTGCCCAGCTTTCAACCAGCTCCCATTTCCACAGCTGTTTGTCTAAGCACGATGACCTCTGGAAACAAGCAGACAGGACAGGGTCGTGTCACCTCGGCGTCTGCATTATTCCACTGAGTGACATTGAGCTGTCCCTTTGTCACAACCTCCGCATCTCACACTTCAGAACAGCTCAACTTGCTAAAAAAGCCATCATCCTCAAACCTGAATGGGGGATAACTGGATAAGCATCAGACTTGACAGTTTATCCTGCCCCAGTGCCACCATATACTGTGGAGACTACGGTTAGATCATGAGGTGAAGAATAACTGATACTTTACTGTACTAGTGCTGTACTTTTGATGTATTTTCACTTTAATTGAGCATTTCTTCTTTTTATTCTTTACAAATGTTCTATTTTTTTCTTTACTCCACTAAAGTTATTTGACGTGTAGTGTAGTAGTGAGTCTGCTTAATGAAAGACATTCCCGCCCCCACACAAAGCCTTTGAAACTATGCAAGGTTGTGTGGGGAAGCACAGCGTGCGTGCGTGTGAGTGCGTGTGCGTGCGTGCGTGCGGTACTGGCAGATCCACAGTTCATGCCATAGCTCGAACCTTAAAGCTTCTCCCGTCCTGTAACCATGGTAACCATCTGGAGACCATGCAGCTCAAGTGCCTGTTGAGATGTCGTGTTTCTCCAGCCATTCAAGTAGGAACAACCGAGGACAATTAGACCGAGGACAGATGGAATGAGAACAGCCACACTGACGTTTCTCATCCCCTCACTCTGTGCTGCTGAACATCCTCAATACAACTCAACGGACATTGTACATATCATTGTTGTCAGGCAGGGACCTTGCTCATATTTCAACTTTTTATCTTTTTTTCTTTTGTGTACTTCATCATGCAGCAATTACTTCTTTTTTTATTTACTACTTTTAAAGCTGTGCGAGGGCTGGCCCCAAGTTACCTTTTAGATGTAAGCCCTACGACCCCGCACGTACCCTCCCCCCCGCACCGAAACTGTGGAACGCTCTACCCCAGAACCTGAGAGATGCAACCTCAGTGGCTTCCCCATAGATCGCCTGTTTATTGTTTACTATGTGTTGCTGTTTTATTATATTTACTGTCTGTTTAATGATTTAATGATGTTTTGTTGTTTATCCCACCGAATGCCTTTTTTTGTACTGCACTTTATATACTATATGCAATGTAAAGCACTTTGTGACTTTGTTCTGAAAAGCGCTCTGTAAATAAAGTTTATTATTATTATTATTATCATACAAGAATGTTGTGCGCAAAGGTTGCAAAAATACTTTGTAGATTTTGATTATTATTACAAAATATAGATTAACCATTTTTCAAAAAAAGAGTACAAAGAGAAAGTGTTAAACTTATGTTTTTATGTGGCCACACCCACCAGTTAATTTAGTATGCCTGGTTTTCAGGTTGGTGCACCCACAGCCGTTGTGGTATGATAAAGGGGGAGTGGTTAGGGGATATTAGTGATATTGTGATGTCACTAATGTGGTGTATTTTGATTAGACCATTTTACTCAAAGCTTTCAGCATCCAGGAAGAAACCAAAAATAGACAGGGAAGACATATTTCAATAGTCTAATAACCACACCTGGGGGGTCTATTAGACTTAGAGCAATGTTAACTCCATTAGACACAAAATCATGCTACCACTGCCAAACAGCAGTTTCTCTATCTAAGAACACCCTCTGGGCTGGGGATTGATTCTGAGTTGTGACCTGCATGGGGACTGCTACGGCATCCTCAGGGTTGGCTGCTGCAGTAACAAGCTGAGATCATTACACCAATTAGATGAACTTAGATCACAACTTGGCTGAGACTGTGTGAAGAAGAGCTAGGGAACCAAGGCAGGCCTCAGGCGGGTGGGGGTGGGGGGTGGTGGTGTATGGGTTGAAAAAAGTGTTTTGAAGTAGAGCAGAGAGGACTAGTCAGTCATTCCATTCACACACACTGTGAGCGAGACCTAAGCACTCATGCCACCAAGGACAGCCACATTGTTGGCCCACACAGGAGAGGTCAGCTATAATAATCGCACAGCCATATGTCCAAGTATATGGCATGACCTTCTTCAGCTGACAGTCTCACAATGTCACGTGAGTTTAAATGGGTGGTTATTTATGTATTTATTGTTTTTATATTATTTTTGTTAAAAGGAGTCTATATCATCATGATATGGATAACCATTGTAGTGTTTGTTAAGTAACAGGCTTCTACCCATACACCTTTTTAGTTATCAGTCTGCCTGTGTCCATTTTGTGTCCATATATGGAGATCTCTGTATCTGTCCGTCTACCTGCAGGAGTGAGATTTGAATATCAGGCCTCCACTCGCCAAACCAACGTTCAACGTACCATGCCCATTGACCTTATGCAGACCGCTGCCATCTTACCAGCAAGGTGCTAACTATGCAATTTCCCATTGACAGCCCAATCACCTTTCAGATGGTCATCGATTAACGCAGACGTTGTCGCAGCGAATCAGGCTGGAACCCAGGCTACAGGGCTGAGATATTGCGGACCAGGTCTTGGCTGGGGGCTACAATCACCCCCTCAGTCTTTAAAGCGCTTCCTGCACCACTGAAAGCTGAAAGCTTTTGACCACTGCACACAATGTCCTTCATGTCCCTCACGTGAGGATCACACACTCCACGTCCTGCCGACTACGCCAGATTGTAGTGATGCGCAGGAGCGAGATTCAAACACCAGGCTCCCACTCTACGCCAAAACAACGTGCAACCTGCCAATAGGGCCGAGCCCGATTGGCAGGGCTGTTGCGGGCTGGGTCTTGGCTGGGAGCTACATCTGAGTCAGAGTAATCTCTGAAGAACAAGTGTTTTTTTTGCAGGTGGCTGAGGTGGGCTCCTCCTCAGCCACCTGCTGAGGTGGAGCCAAAGTGACACAGCTGGAGTCAGAGTGACACAGCTGTGGTCCACCTAACCTTGCGTCACCAGGCTTTCCACCAAGGAGGAAAGCCTGGTCTACGTTCCAAAAGCGCCGTGTGAACCGGTCTGGAGCGGATAGTAATTTACGTCATGTTGTATAGTCAGATTTGTAGTCATCATGCAGGAAACCACAAGGGGGGGATAAGAATTCCGCCATTCATAATACTGATTCCTCCTTGTGGTTTCCTGGCTGCTGACTACAGATATTGACTACAAATATTGACTACAAATATTGACTACAACGTGACGTATTTTACCATCCGCTCCAGACCGGTTCATAACACCCGAAAGGGAATGCTGCCCAGTCTATGGTCCACCAGTCTCCGCAGTAGCCAATTGGAATGAATAATACCAGGTACTTCTCACTAAACAGTACTGTATGTCTACAGAATGAATCAGTAGGATTCTATGGTGGATATGAGCACTGATATGAGCGCTTTAGTGGCCTATCCCCATTTTATCGTCTTTTGTTTATTTTACCTTGAACAAAGATAACTTCAGACAACTCATAAGGTACTTCCTTTACAATGGTGGGATTGAATTGCACCACGCGTTTCTCTGGACACTCAGGGGAGTGTGCAAGATTAGGTGTAAAGTAAAGGAAGACAGATCAAAACAGAGACAGACGTTGTTGTTCCTGGTAACAGATAACAACGTTTTGGGGGTGCTGAGGGGTTCACTCAACGAACAGGGGGAGGTTTAAGAAAACACTTGGACATGCAAAGCATGTCAAACAGTGGAGACCAGAGCCAGACTGATATATCAGTTTAGCTGATATTGGCCACAAATTAGACACTATTTTTGATCGGCAATATGCAGACAGCATACCTACAAGCTGCTGTGAGCTTGTAGACTCTATTTTTGAACAGGGCTTAAAGGACCACTTTACCTATATTTAACCTTATTTCTTCATATAATTCGTCCTCACTAATGTTCCCAGGTTGTTCATAGGCTAATTATTAGCTTGGACTGCCCCATAAATAAGCAGCATACCAAACTGCCCACAAAAATGAGTGAGTAGACAAAAATGTCATCTTACAATGAGCATTGAGGACCAATTATACGAAGATACATAGTAATTATGTGAAAATGTATAAAGTGTGTGTGTAAAGTGCATATACTGTACATATAGAGCCTATCAATCACACAACGATTTGGCGGCCCCCCTGTATAACTCTGAGGACCCCCTAGGGGCCGGCGTACAACTCATCAAAGTGTGGATCACTCCAATAAATCTGTCATCGGTCAAGCTCTGGCGGAGACCATTCGGCTTCACTCACATAACATGCACAAAGGACAGTGTTTAAAGCTAGCCCAATGAGCCTTGACCCCAGGTTCATGTACACTGGTGGGGGAATACATCTCAAGACCTTGATGGAAACACCAACAGTTCTCATGGACACTGTGTACCATGAAAACCACACACTTCCAGATGTGCAAAGATGAGGTAAGACTATGGCTATAGTACACCCTACAGTCCACCGATAACAATTGAACCCAATACAGAGAGGACATTGAGGGAGTATTCTATATATATGCTAAGGCTACTGCTCACATGATGTCTCTTGATGACTAATATTCCCTGACAAAAACTTAAAGTTAAAATATAGTTGGGTTCAGAATATCAGATGTGAAAATTCAATCGCATGTGTTGTGGCTCAAAGTGCATGACATCAACGCCATCTAGTGGACGATCACGGTCTCTAATTAGAAGTTATCAACTGGTGGTCCGTCCGTGGAGGTATTTATTATTTAATGTGAGACCCTGCCCCTGGGCTGGTTATCAAAAAGTGAAGATTTGTTTTTTGTTCATATTTCTTGGTATTTGTATTTGTGTGATATGAAGAGGACAGTGGAATTAAAAACATTATCAGTGTTCATTGGAAGAGACAATGTGGAATGCCCTGCCAGCAGTCATTAAGACATGCAAATCCCTTGACTCCTTCAAAACCACTCTCAAAGGGCACCTACGGTTGGCTGCAATTCGAAACTGGCCGTCGTAAAAAAGGTGACTTAAGATGAGGTAAGAAATTGAGGTCAAGAAAAGGGAGTTCGAATCTCAAGAAGGGAAAGTGTCAATTTAATGGCATGTGATTGATTGATTGATTGATTGATTGATTGATTGATTGATTGATTGATTGATTGATTGATTGATTGATTGATTGATTGATTGATTGATTGATTGATTGATTGATTGACCATGTTCAATTCATCATAACATTTAGAGACATAGATATACACTACTACAGTGGTTCCCTTTTTTTTTTTTCTGTAATGAAAAATACTCCCCAAAAGACGTCCGTGTATGAATGACATAATGTGTGTCATTATGACAAGGCAAATATCAACATCTTGAACGACTGATATGAGTGTTCTTCTGAGTCCAACCCACAGTGAAACTGTCAGTAGGCGGGCCTACTGAGCCCGCCTACTGATAGTTTCACTGTGGGTTGGACTTTTAACCGTTTACACTAGAAAAGGGTAGATAACCCAGTATCTCTTATTTGCAGTTGCAGCTAACAAACTGGCTCACAAACTGAAACACATCAATTCAAAGGAGCACCCTATTTTCAGTTAGCTTAACACGCACAGCAACAACATGGCTGGAAGTGTGAAAAGGTTTTACGATCTCACCGCTAAACTCTTGTCTGGAGAAACGCTGAAGTTATCAGCTCTACAAGGAAAGGTTGTCCTCATAGAGAATGTCGCTTCCCTCTGAGGAACAACAACCAGGGATTACTCTCAGATGAACGACCTCCATGCGCGCTACGCCGCGCAGGGACTGGTTGTCCTGGGGGTGCCCTGCAATCAGTTTGGACATCAGGTAGGCCTACAGTACATTCTAATGTTTTACTAAGATACTAGCATAAGTTTAGCAAACGCGCTTAGATTTAGGTTATGAGTTATTTAGGTTTTGATTCAAGGAACCTTGCTGAAAACAAAGTAGTTCTGGCTGCCTACTCCTAAAGAACTGCCTGACCACAAGGGGGTGCTAACGGGTGCTAGTCTACAATGAAAACCCTGGCCCTTTTTAGCTAGTTGGCATTTAGGTTTATTGATTTAGACATGATTATCATAGTTTAACTCTGACAACGTTCAAACAAAACAGATCTATAAAGATCCATTTGTACCCCTGGGGCCCCCTGGTCATACATTGGGAAACAATGCTCTAACTAAGCTGTAAAATCGCAAACCTAAATCAAAATATGAAAATCGGCCACCATGTTGGGCCTATTATTTATGTAGGACTGAGGATAAATTCAGTCTATGTGTAAAACGGCTAAAACTGTTCTTTCTTTGTGAACAGGAAAATTGCAAGAATGATGAAATACTCAGATCCTTGAAGTATGTCCGTCCAGGCAATGGGTTTGAGCCAAAGTTCCAGCTCCTTGAAAAAGCGGACGTGAATGGAAAAGACACCCACCCCCTGTTTGTCTATTTGAAAGAGAAGCTGCCATTCCCCAGTGATGACTCCATGGCTTTCATGAGCGACCCCAAATTCATCATGTGGAGTCCAGTCCAGAGGAATGACATCTCTTGGAACTTTGAGAAGTTCCTGGTCGGACCAGACGGGGAACCCTACAAGCGCTACAGCCGGAGGTTTCTCACCAGTGACATCGAGGCAGACATTAAAGAGCTCCTGTCTGAAACTATGCTGTACTAATTACATTTCTGCCAAAGTATTCAATCAATCAATCCTTAAGAGCGTCCAAATGACACCATTGTAAAGTACAGCCCAAAAGGAGCCCAAGTGCCTAGACCAGTGGTTCTCAAACATTTTTACCTCCAAGACCTCAATTTGTCTGTATTATATATCAGTAAATTCACATTTGCTACTATGTTAGCATTGTATAAGGTTTTGTGACATGTTCTCCAGTTCAGCCTGTTTACTAAATGAAGACACTCCTTGAAATGCTTTGTCTGGGGAGGGTTCTGATGAGGATGTAAATGTCTGAAACATGATGTGTATTATGTCACAAATATCTTGAAAGGGAAAATAAACACTTCATTATATGCATTATTTTGTTTGTTGTTTATCCTTTATTAAAATTGCTGTTGGTCGACGGTGGGACGGTGGGTCAGAGAAATATATGCACTTGCGAGGTGCACCGGTCACCAACACAAACTCGTCAAATCAGGGGTCCAAAACAATGAATAGTCACCTTGTTGTAAATAGCCTAGATATCTTGTTGAAAGTTCAATAGATAAGGCTTTATTTTAATTGTGCATTTTTCATTTTTGCATGTTAAGAATCGTAACCAGATGGAAATGTCATATTCTTGCAACATCAATAAGATACTATAAGATAGGTATCTACAACCGTTCCCTTTACTTGACATAACCTTGAGTCAGTCAGTGTGTTTGTGTAGTGCAGACACTGCTGTCGGCCTACATTGGGACTTGGGAGGGGTCAGCCTATCGACATTGATTGAGCAATGAGCCTGGAAATAATTGTCTAATGGAAAATAAATAAACTTTCTTAATATGTAGAGACTACTATGTTAAGCTTGCCAAAAAAAGGGGGAAATACTGGTTGTATAGGCTAGGTTACTAGCAAGGCACCTGCTGAAGAGCTGGTACAGTAGTAGTGAGGAATGTAAAAGTGTTTCAACACAAATCAAGTTAGATATTGACACACAGATAATGCTTAACCAACAAGGCATTTATTAAACGGTTATACAGGTTGTAATACAACCTTTGCATGGTCAGGTGCATGGTCAGAGAAGGTTGTAATACAACCTTAATTTGAAACCTTTAAAAAAAGGTTATATACAAACTAATATAGAAGCTATATAAGTGTATAGGCCTATTTGTGCGTCTCTAAATGTTTTGATTAAATGAAAATGGTGGGCCCTATTGTAACCAACTAAAGTGTAGTGCTTTTATACTAGTCCACTCACAGTTAACAGTTTTGTATTGAGTTGTGCTTGAAATGTAGGCCTACTGTAATTCTGTAAACTGTTAATAAATATTTCAATCAATCAATCAAAACCGGTTTGTAATGATTAGATTTGTCCCAGCTACTAATGATGTTACAAATTTAGAAACAAAACAAACACATTGGGGCCACAGTGCTGGTTGCAACAACAACAACAGTAGCGGTGCGACGCGTTGATAGCTTGTAGATGTGTTTTTTGCAACACAGTTGTCGTCTGACGAATTCTCTTTGCAGGTTGTACATCCTGTCTAAAACGGAAGCGGATACAGCAATCTGTCTGTGCGTGTGGCTGTATGTGTGCGCTGAATGCAGTAGGCGGGGTTTGGAGCGGATATGAGCATCGACCAGTAAATAGGAACCAGCCTAGTTGTACTGTGTACTTCTGTAGACTAAAACCAAACGCGACGAGTCTTGACTCTCCCAACACAAACAAAAATGGCTGGCCAAGAAGACCCCGTCCAGAGAGAAATCCACCAAGACTGGGCTAATCGAGAGTACATAGAGGTTATAACCAGCAGCATCAAGAAGATCGCCGACTTTCTGAATTCATTTGGTAATGAAAACATGCTGAAGTAAAACAATAGTCCTGTCCATCGGATCCAGACGCCAGACGTGCTGTTGTGCATGCTAAATGCTAAACTAGTATTTGTATTGCTATGGTCTACGGCCACTCCCCAGTCAGACATTTGTTAGCCCATTTAGCTTCGGTGTATTGTTAACTCTAAGATAAGATAATGGCGTGTTTTAGCTGCAATGTGTTTTAACTGCTCGTGTTTGGGGGACGCCAGACGTGCTTGAAATAATGATTAAATGATCGCCATGTCGCATTATGGTCGACTGTTTTTACTCGCCAGGACTGATGAATCACAGGCCCCATCAATGAAGATGGCATTACAGTTCCATTACAGGAACTATATTATTTACTGAATGTTTGGCCTCATTTTAATTAACGATTTCTGCATGAAGTTGCATATTGACTTTAGTCAATGATGCTCTGTATATCATTTAGCCTGGGCTCCAGCCTGATTCACTACGTTCTGTGGCTACTGTATACCACACGAATCATGAATGTAATAATTCTAATTGTATGTCCTCTAATTTATGCATCCACTATTTTTTCATGTACATGACAAACAGGTAGGAGGTATAAGTAGTAGTAATGTATTGTACACAATTATCAGACCATACTAAATTCTACTCAAAAAATAAGATAGCTGCTTGTGTGAAACTAGTCAAACTATGTCAGAATATATCGTTGATGATCGGCCAGAAACCTCTTATCTCCTCATTCTAACTTTTTTGTAAATTAACTCCCAGTCCAGTCTTGATCTCACACTACAGCATCACACAAATGTAGCAGATCTGCAAGCTTGAAACATGGCGCAAAGTGATGCGTTTAGATCTGCTACTTTTGAATTAGAATCCTGAAATTTGGACATATGAGGTTCCCCCCCCACAGAGACTATTATAATGAGGCAAAAGGTGGACACAATTCTTCTTCACCACCTTTATTTTGTATCTTGCCTGGTTACTTATATATTGTACTGTAAAAGAGTGTGTAGAATTCCAGTGTGTGACAAATAAAACCTTTGTTTTTGGGTTTCTTACAGACATGTCCTGTCGGTCCCGCCTAGCAACCCTCAATGAGAAGTTGACGGCGTTGGAGAGGAGGATCGAGTACATAGAAGCCAGGGTAAGTAGTATCTTGCATATCCAAATATTTATGAAATATGAACGTGCTCTACTGTCAGTAGATTAGGAGAAGGACAGACACTGATGAAGGCCAGAGTACTCGAAACACGTTAGTTTGTCATCATTAGTGCTTCTGCGGTAAATAAAAACGTTCAAAGAAAATTCACTTTGTGAGTGCTGACTGTTTTCAATAGAGCATCGTAGTCCCGCCCCCTACGCCTGTTCCAGAAGTGAATTCCCCGTTCATTTTTCTCAGACATTTCTAAAATGATTTATATAAACCTGATTACGCCGCGGACAAAGCCAAATCGCGTCGTGACAACAAACACAATATTTTGGGCCGATCAAATCATTAGTAAGAAGAAAAAAACGGCAGGATACAACACTTTTTGTTTCGTTTTTCTTCTTAAAAATTATTTGATTGGCCCAAAACATTGTGTTTATTGTCATGATATTGTCA
>OOFJ01138519.1:16741-27741 GCA_900323375.1 Benthosema glaciale
CCAGGTACCAAGTATCTAGTACAGACCCAGGCTTAAGTAACAGAGGTGCAGACTAGAGACCTGCGGATGGAGGTTTTCTTTCACCCACAACTGCAAATTCATTATCCACCCGTTATCAAACCGCATTAATTATATCAACCTATTTATACTAACCGCACCATCCACCAACTGCGGTTACCTGTGGCAACCGCGGCTAAATCCGCCATCCGCAGGTCTCTAGTGCAGACGTTTATCCGACATGCGCAAATCACCCATTGCTCCCGACATGCGTTGCGTCCGCATGCGGTTAGCGTCAGGTTAGTGTTTGGGTAGGGTGTCGGACTATATGACTGTCGGACTCTTGGTATGTTGGAACAAATGCCTGCACAGGCTGAGACGGTGTGGTTCACTTTTAACCTAGATCTGCATAGGCTTGTTGATGTCTTTGTTATGTTGAAAGGTCAAAAGGGTCACAAAGGAAATGAATACGGACAAAATAATGTGACAATATTATATTTATTGTTTTCATACAGTAGCACATACACCTGAAAGACAATTCATGTACTATTTATGGAATAATGAAACCGTAAAACTGTGTAAAAATATATGTCTGTAGAAAAGTAGGTCACCCACTTCCTTTTGTGCTTGTCAAGTGCTTGTCCAAACATGATGAACTCATATGAACTGTGACAGAAAACATTAGTAGTTTTGCCCCCTGTGTTGTGTTTGCAGAGACATTGTAGCAGTGACCCCATTGGGTGTGTGCTTTCTCTTTTCCATTGACTTCTGGTATCACTGGGTCAGATTTTAACAGGCCTGGGCTTGTTTGGCCTGAAAGCACCAAGGTGTGATGTTGTTATGTCTGGAAAAAACATCAGGTCAGATGGGTGTGCATGGGAATCAAATGGCCAAAGTCGGTTAACCCCTCACCTTTTGTTTGAGTGTTTGCAGACCAGTCAGGCATTGTATCCAACCAATGGAGGACTGTTGATGTCTGTGGCCTCCCAACATTCTCTCGGTCACTACCAGGCCTAAACCATCCAACACAACTGAATGGAGGGCATTATGGTTAAAAAACAACAACAACAACAATGCTGTCCAAATCAGCTGTAAATGTGCTCATTTGAGGAAGCTTAGCATGTGGTCAACGCATAATTCATATGGCCACCCTTCTTTTAGCTATGGCAAATGTGGCATCATGTCTCTCTTTGTATCACATGTTTATTACTGTGACCCAGTATGAATAGCAGAATGTGTTGCAATCCTTTTTCTGACTCAAGAACAAAGGATGATGACAGATGACTTGATGAGCCAATATGTCCAAGAGGTGACATCATAATCAGCTGTCAATGTCACCCTCTCTTATTTTGGGGTATCTAGCCTGCTGGTGGAGGAGAGTGAAACTTCTGAAAACATTTCAGAGGCAGTGTTAGTGAAATGTGATGCAATCAAACATTCCATTTCAAATTAAATATAATGTTTGCAGTGGTTGCATACAGGAGTTCAGGTCAGAACAACTGGGGCCACCCTCAAAAATGTTGGTGCACACAAACCACCCAAAACATTTTGTCTGGTCACAACCCTAATGCTCTGGGCTCAGCCCTGGTCCTTAACAACAACTAGGCCTGCCCTCACAGAACTCACCTAATCTGATGGCTTCATTGGTGAGCAATTTGCTATCCTGACTGCCCAGTGTATTTTAGACATTATCCAATCCATGCACATTCTCTGTGAATTGCATAGAATGCTGCTGTCCTGAGTGTCCTCAGTAATTGGCTTTGGATTAAGATGCACATCCCCCTCAAGTAGGAGTGTGAAAATCAGGTATCCAGAAAGTTTGTACAGCAAATATAAGGCTTAAAGGACCACTTCACCACTTTTCAACCTGACTTCATATAATTCGTCCTCACTAATGTTCATGATAAAACAGCACAATTTTTTTCAACAGCAGCCCTTGGGAGTTGACCAGGTTACCTCCAGGCTCCACAAGGCCAGCAGTAGCCAGCCACCCACAATCCATGAACATTAGTGAGGACCAATTATATGAAGGCAGGTTGAAAAGTGGTGAAGTGGTCCTTTAAGTTTGGGCCATTTCTCGTTAGAGATATATGTATATCAACAGAACACGGGGAAGCAGTAGTTGTTTGGAACACATGTTTTCGTTCCCTATTTATATACAGTAGCTTATTGGTTATATTGTGTTATCCTTACACAGCCACACTGACTCCTTAAGTGCCACAAAATAGACGGTAATCGTTGTTAATCTTATACTAAATGTAGTTTGGAATTCGCATAAAATGACTTTTTTGACTTTTTTTCAGGATGGCATCATGCCAGCGAGACTCCAGCTGTGGTGATTTACAGTTACCTTATAACCTCCAACAAAAAAACAAAAACAAACTGATCAATTCATGGTGCATTTGAATGAATCCCACAGAGCTTTGATCAGTCTCTAGTACCACTTTGTCAATCCAGATCCAATAGCTGTAGCATGTAAGGAAGTTACAAACATGCATCTAAGGAAGTAGTTTACTAGCTTTAAATCATTCTGTGGCTGTTACCCGTATTCAAATGGAATGGACATGCAGCTGCAGTGCTATATAATAGGACAGGCTATTGGGGGCTTTATTTAGAGCCAATTCAGCACCTAATATTTCCATACCTCTTCAGCAGTGGTATTTCACTTAGATGACCTACTGTACTGAGTCAGGAGGGTTGCGTGCTGACTTATAAATATTTGAAAAGCATACGAACTGTAGGAATTTGCTTGTCTCAGCATGTGTCCTCCCCTGTTGCGTGTTCTTAAGTGGATCTTACACTCTGAAAAAACAGAAGAAGAAAAAAATAACATAATTAGGGGCTCCTCTACATGCTTTGCTATTGTTTTGTCTCTCAAGGTCTATATGTGAATTTGGGTCAGGGCTGAAGTCTTTCATCCTCCCCCATAGATGAGACGGGGAATCGGGGATTACGACATAGTCAAAATAAGTGCTTTGCTGATAGGGTCTGCACAAAGGGCCATGCCAGCCGCAGTCTGTCCTTTCCATAAAGGGGTTCAGGTGGTTTTGGGAATTTGCCGGTTCGATGATCTCTGTCTCTCCCTGGGTTATTGTCAAAGTGACCGTGAGCACATACCCTAACAACTGCTTCCGATAAGCAGGTTGGTGCCTTGACCATTGCATGGTGTGTGTGTGTGTGAATGGGTGAATCCAATGCAGATTGTAAATCCCCCATGGATAAGGATTTAGGAATTATAATCTGGTACTAATTCATATTTGTGGGTGTGCATGCCCCAACTGTGTACAGCTTAACATCTTACATTTCTCAAAGAAAATTCTAAATCATTCCCTCGTCTCAATGTCAATAACTTTTCAAATAAATATTCTCCACTGTCTACTAAGAACATAGCCACCACGTAACAATTTCCACGCCAGCGTGCATTGATCTGCACCAAAGCATGACAAATAAAACCACAATATTATTCGCCATTTAATCTCCCCCTCCTGGTTTCAGAGATTCTGATTGGTCCAGATGTCTGTCTCCCTTACCAACAACCAATAAAACCATGGCATTGCTGTTCATCCAGGGTAATGGACCACAACCTTTCCAGGGGGAAATGTGAGAAAATATATGTTATGCGTGTGACATCATCATACCCGGAAGTTATGTCGGTATGAGTTTCCAGTTTTGTGTTCCCCGTGACCATCGAACGGTGGTGAGTAAAAACAGAGAGCAGGGCTAGAAAGAGCGGTGGTTTGAGGTGATGTGACGTCATGTTGTAGTTTTCGGTGAAGCAGTGATCACCTAAACCACCGAAAAGTAAGCAGAGTAAGCTTAGTGGAATACATTCCTGTGAGTTTATTATGTTCAACAGTATTTTTGTGGGATTGCTGATCATCATTATATATACTGTATGGAGATTGCTCCATTATATATGCCCATTTCACTAGTAAGAGACCACACCTTCTGCCTAAAGTTTGAACGTATTTTATTGAACTAAAAGGGATGGATGAATATTGAATGGGGAACCCAGGTACTAGGTAGGGTGAGGGAGTAGTCTCGGACGACATCGATGCTCGCTTGGTGAGCGGTTGTCTCTGCTCCGATACTGCCCCGGGTTCCTGGAAGAGATAGAGAAAAGAGTAGGAAGGGGGAGAATGAGGAGCGACGGAGGCCGTACCGTATGGGTGCGGGATTGAAGTAGTAAGAACGAGCACTGTAAGTGACAGCTCGTCGATGTATTTATTTCTGTCGTGATTGTAACGGGGATTGGCCAAACAATAAGAGAAAGCAGATGATGTTGATAAGGAGAAAGTGAGCCGGGGAGTGGCCGTGATAAGCAGAAGGAGGTCTTTACTCCAGTCCTGAAACTACGTTGCTTACAACTTCCCATACTGAAAAAGTAGGTCGGGAGTTGCTTATTGTCAGGAGTCTGTCCCTGTAACAATCGGCTAGACCCCTGGGAGATGGTCTGCTGAGGTGGAGTGCCACATCTACCATCCCAGTACTTCCCGTACGACTTGCTGCACCCAAGCCATGCTACTGATACCATGACCCAGGATCGAACTCATGAACTTGTGGTCCAAAGGCAAGAGCTCTACCGACTGAGCTACCCGAACATTGTTTGTCTACAGTTTGACCTAGCATGCCTGATGATGTGGTATAATCAAAAGGAGGCAAACAGCTTGTTTCCCTTACCCGTATAGCCTTAAACTTGTCTCAGCTGATCTCCTGCATGTGATGCCAGGTTAAGAAGAATATTAAAATAGATGAATATGTCACCTGATCTGAATGTGTTTGTGAAGGTTTTCGCATAATTATGTGTATATTTGCTCATCTTAAGCAGTGAGCAATATACTGTAGGGCAAACACGTGATGTGTGTTTTACTGAAGGGCGATCCACGTGTACTGAGCTTATACCATCTCAAATGTATTTCAGAATTATTAAACAGGAACGGACGTTGTAAATAAACTGTATTCACTGCTTCCTTTATTCAACACCATCTGCAAGTCATATACTGTACACACAGGCAGTCTTGTCATCAACATACCCCGTTTTCCCCAGAAGGCACAGAAATAAATTGAGGAAAAAGACAAACAAACATCTCATGACTGCATGAGTTCAGTAACGGAAATAGAAGTGTCACTGACACCCCGTTTAGCCCAAGGACACGGGAAGAGGATCATGCCTCCACCGAGTTGGCCTATTTAAACCTTTATGAACAGATCAAGCATTCAGAGCATGATGACTCCGTCCGGAAGCAATTTCCAATAGCTTCCTATGTGAGAATAATGATGGGTTTTCAAAGAATAATTATTGAAATTAAATCTCCCTTTGATTATGATACAATATGAATATGATTGCTATTGCTGATTTCTTCTTTATTCCTACTTCTATTTGCATGACCATCGTTGTAGCTCAAATAATTATCATTATTGTCTCATCACTGGTTTATTCCTGTAAAGAAGTGTCAGGTGACAGACAGTACAAGTCAATACAAAAACTTTGAGGACGACACCGAAATGCACTAGACTTGTTTACCTCAGGGTCCTCCATTTTTAATTCATCATAACTTTATTTAAAGACATACAGATATACACTTTTTTCCTCTTTTTTACGGGAGCCAGTTTCGAATTGCAGCCATCCGTAGGTTCTCTTTGAGAGCGGTTTTGAAGGGGTCAAGGGATTAGCAGCTAAATTAATTGAATCCCTTGTTTGAGCCGAATCTGGGTTGGACGTGGTTTGTTGAACTCCCTCTGGTGTTGTGAGTCTGACAACCCGTCAAAGAAAACCTAAAAAAAGATCAAGTCAAGATACAGTGTATCTATACAGACCTTTACACTTAGCATAAAGGATAATACCAGTGTTGTTTTTTCCACATTTGCATAGATAGGAAGAAAATCTATCTATGCAATGGTCCACAATACAATATATTGTAATTCTTTACGAATGACAAATCCCCTTAAAATATTCTGCTGTTTACAACACAGTTTTCACCTGAGGTCATGTGTAGTTTTGAGGAGTAGTGTGACCTACTGTATAGCCAGGCTCATTAGAGTGGTCACAGGATGGATCAGGTTCTAACTTCTGTGCTGTCCTAGAACCTATGCACATTTTGCAGGGCAGTTCTGGTTGGTCAGTCATCAATATGTTCAGAGCTTGTCATTGTCCACGTGACTGTCACTTACAAGGATGATGATAACATCTTGATGACATTAGCCCACCTTCTTTTGATAACAGTGCCAGCAATGTATCAGCAGATGTGTTGTAGTAGCCTCTGGAACACATCATTAGACTAGTCAATGATTTCCCCGGAGCAATTACACCAACTGATGTGTACAGAGTCCATGCTTCAAGGCATGTACTAATTTAACCCATGCAGTTAAAGCTACAGTCCAGGTCTTTAACAATTTTATTTTAACCAATCTGTATGGTAGAACAGTGAACCTTTTCATGTCAAGGACCCCCAAATTTATATGTATTTGGCTACAGACTCCCATTTGAAAAGGTTTTGTGCCAAGGACCACCCAGAAGTGAAGATTTGTGTTAAAAAATAATTTAAAAAACAAGCTCACAGCGTGGCACAAAGTGACGTGCTGTGAGCTTGTATATCGACTATATCTGAATAGCCAACTTATAAAATATGCATACAGTGGTTAAAACGATTGTGATGCTTTACATTTTGTTGCCCCTTGGGGGTCCCCAGACCCCACTTTGAGAACCACTGTGGTAGAGTTAGTGTATGTTAATATCACTAGCACATCTCGACACTGGTGTAGGCTAGGGCTGATTGATACATGGATTGTATTCAAATAGGTACCGGTATAATGCAATAAAATATGTACTGTATAAACAAAAAAATAAACACAATAAAGCTGAAGGCAATGTCAATAAAGCTTTGACAGGATTGGGCAGTAAATGTGCCGCTGTTGCAGAGAGAGAGAGAGAGAGACAGACAAAAACGTATGGCTTGTAGCTTTTTAACACCGTACCAGTTAATTTTGGTGTGCAATGCAGCTCGTCGTGCTACAAAGTAGCCTATACATACATAAAATGTTTTCCTAATTAAAGGAAGAGTAAAGCCTACTTAATTAGGAAACCATTGAGGTACAGCTGGAAATAACAGCACCACCAAAACCATATCAGATTCCCTTGTGGATACTGGCAGAAAACACTCACACATGGTGGTGACATAGAACGACATAGATAGACTCTCATTAATAATAGAGATGGAATCCCTAGACCAATAGCCTCAAAGACACCCGTTCAAGGTCAAGTAGGAACACTCCCAGCGATCTGGTGGCTCAACCAGTTGTCGGTTGTGTTTACCACAGAATGAATCTTCAACATCCTGGGTGGAATGTGGTTCAAGAACTGTGCTGCTCTTCCCCGTCTCTCTCAGTAAACAAGACAGGATTTCCTGTGTAGACAAAATCCAAAATCAAGGCCCCTATATGCAGCTGAAAGGACTGATGATTATAACTGGTAGGCAGCTCACCTTGAATCATACTGTACATGTCTCTCTCCCGGATAACACATTGCTTGTCCTTTTTTCTTTTTTCATCCTGAATGTACTGTACTGTATATTCATTATCTCTGCCACTAGGCTGGAACGGTGTGAGATTTTACACCTGTCTCTCTCTCTCTCTCTCTGTGTGTGTGTGTGTGTGTGTGTGTGTGTGTGTGTGTGTGTGTGTGTGTGTGTGTGTGTGTGTGTGTGTGTGTGTGTGTGTGTGTGTGTGTGTGTGTGTGCGCGTACATGCGTGCGTGCAAGCGTGCGTGCGTTTGTCAGTGTGCAAACACACATGGTGTCGTTAATGCTGCCAGTTAGCCAAGAAAGACACTCCACCCCAAATGTTCAAAATTGGCCTCATGGTGGTCCTTTAACAAACAACGGCTTTTTGTGTTATCATTTTAACATACCTTGTTAGTTAAATTGCAGTTAACTTACCATTAATGTGTTAATAAGGTATTACATCAATCAGAAACCAGGCCACTTTACATTTTGACCTATTATATTACTCTTATCTATTGTAGCTTACAATGGTGTGCAATAAAAAAATCATTTCCCCTGCATTCCGTGTGCAACTTCACATGTACTAGCGTGTATACCATGGCCATTCCCACCTAACTATTGTACATTATCTTATCTTATCATACATGAATCCTGTCATGTTAGTTCAAAGATACAGCACACTGCTAAGTCTAATTAAGGGACCAAGGGTTAGGGTTAGTAACCAGACCAATAAAATGTTGATACACATGTGTCTCCTCGTGCCGAACAATTTCTGTGCTCTGACTTTTGACCTCTGACCTTTAGATCACCCACCATTTTGAATTACTAGAGCGGTGCCCATTGGGCACTGGCCTACTTGGAACGATGCAAGTTGGAAATGCATTCCAACTTGTGCTCTGTTCTGTGCTCCATGTATGGCCTGCTTAGTGCAATGCGCAAGTTGCAGTTCTAGTTATGTCTGTGTCCCTTTTATGCCCATATATGGAGTTCTTTACAGGCTTGCCCAAATATGGAGTCTATGCTGTGATGTCAGAACAACTATTGTGATGTCAGTAACAGGCCAGCTCCATATATGGAGAGATAGGGGTGAGAGTTGAGCCAGAATGCAAAGCTCTCTGTCTACCGAGCAATCTTCGTTCCTACTCTCACCTATGGTCATGAAGTGTGGGTCATGACCGAAAGAATAAGGTTGCGAATACAAGCGGCCGAAACGGGTGGCTTAGAGATAGGGTGAGAAGTTCAGTCACGCGGGAGAGACTCTGAGTAGAGCCGCTGCTTCTTCGCCTGGAAAGGAGACAGCTTAGGTGGTTCGGGCATCTGGTTAGGATGCCTCTCGAGCGTCTCCCTAGGGAGGTTCTCGATGCACAATCCCACTGGGAGAAGACCCCGGGGCAGACCAAGGACCAGATGGAGGGATTACATCGACTCGCTGGCCTTGGACAGTCTCGGGATCCTCCAGGAGGAAGTCACTGATGTTGCTCTGGACAGGGAAGTCTGGAGCTCTCTGGTGGGGCTGTTTGTTTCCCCCGCGACCCGACTATGGAGCGGTTGAAGATGGATAGATGGATGTATTGATGGATGGATGGAAAGGGTGGTCAGGTGACAGAAGCTTCTGTGCTAGTTCTGGCTCTTGAGCAATTTGTGTGAAATGTTCTACACACAATCTATAGACTATTATCTGAAATCCTAGTGGAAGAGAAGTTTGTATGTGAAACTTTGTACAAAAAATATAACTGCAAGCAACGATAACATGCACTTTGAACAGGCATAACTCATACCTTGTCGGTCTGTCTGTCTGTCTGTATATTTAGGGTGCGAACAGCGCTGCAATATCACTGGGTGACCTAAAATGGCACTGTTGAGCAGCCTAAAAGGGCCATTCACACTGAGCACTATATAACTGCAGCGAACCAGCTGTGTTGTTGAGCAGCCTGCACCGCTCAATTCACACAGGTTGTGATTTGTCTTATTGCTTGGTCCCGTCTTATCGCTGCTTGCAACTATATTTTATACTTTGTTTAATGACCATGTATGTCACTCTTTGACAGTTTTTCTGTGAGCGATAGGCATACTACAAAGTACAAAATAGGCTTCAGTACAGCCTTGTTTTTCAAAGTGTGTAAAAACATGAGAGTAGCAGCAAGAAGGAATGCAGAGAGCCCTTCACCAGCCCCTCAAATGGCTCCACAGCAAATAAAATATGCCTTGAATAAGACCAGGCTTGAGTGTTGTGGTTCACAATGACAGGAAAAACACTGAAGTGAAGCAAAGGTTTCAGCATGTCCTGTTTGCCTTGGGTGTCTGAAAGTAGATATTTCTGTCCCTTGAATTGAACTGTGTTTTGTCTTTCAGGTGATGTTTGTGGGTTTTCTACCATTGAGTTGAACTCATTGCAACACAAGGCACCAGTAGAGTTGAATCATAGTTTGGAATATATTCAATGTCTCCTATCAGCATTTGCTGAGCATGTTGTCTTATTACTTGTTCTCCAAAAATTAGTAATGTTTTTCTTTTTAGAAAACATGATTATTCCACACTATCAAGCCTCCAAAAAAAACATCCCTTGTTCACCTGTTTGAAAACCCTCTGTGTATTTCTTCCCTCTGACATTTTTCTTCCTCCCACACACATTTTTTTGATTAAAGGCCACAGACAGTACTGGAGTCTGTGGACGGGGAAATACATGTCTGCGTTTACAGAAATCTGACGTTGGCTCGCTCTCCACATTCTTTGAGCGCCCACGCACCATCTCTTAAGGTAACAGTACTTGAATTTCAAAGTTCAATGCTTCAGATAATCACTCAACTCCCACGCAGGTTTCAGCTATCCCACTGATAAGTGAGACACTGTGTGTCAAGGTCACGCTTTTGTGATTCACCATTTAGGGGCTTTAATTCTATGGCCAGTCATGATGTGTTCTTGTGATCTTTGTCCCTTTACTGCCCCTACGGCACTTCCGCTAGTAAAAATGCATGAATCATTTGCTGTGGTACGTGGAGCTATTCTACCATAAAATAGAGACAAACTCATAACGAAACCAAACAAGTTGAATGTTTCTTTTGCATTAGCATATCAGCACACCCTGTTAAAATGCAGTCTAATCCCCCTGTTGAGTCAGGCTCTTATGTATTCCATATCTCGACTCTTTCCCTTCTCCTTGTGCAAGGTTGGGATAGGAAATTCTCCCCATTATTGTCCCTGTATCAATGTTTACTTCCTGTTTACTAACCTCTACTCTACAATGTCACCATCCGCATTCCCGTGACTCGACAGACCAGTGACTGCCAGTCTATTGACCCCTGTTCTTTCTCCCTTGGTTTCAACGCTTCACTGCTTCATGGCTCTTTGCCTTGTCACTGCTCCTTCTCATCTCTCTCAGTTATGCTGTAAATTCTATCATTTTTTGACTTGTTGATCTCTCTCTCTCTCTCTCTCTCTCTCTCTCTCTCTGTGATATTGTGTAAATTCTATAGGCCTATTTTTAATGTCTCTCTTTAATTCATT
>OOFJ01138528.1:8062-20188 GCA_900323375.1 Benthosema glaciale
GCGTGCCAGAGTGAAGAGGCAGCAGGCCCATCAGCCAATCCTCAGCATCGTTCCTAGACATCCATCTCTTCTCTGTGTTTCGGGTCCACTGCAGCTATTTTCTTCTCCTCAGTTAACAGCCTCTATGATTGGTAGCTTCCTCAGTATCGGTACATGTCATAGGTACTGACCCAGGATGAAGGAAAGGCCCACGCGGGAAACCTGTGTAGGATCTCCACCAGCTGAGCAGTCCTCTGGTCCTCCCCGAAGTAATGAGTCGAGATCGCTACCGATATCATCCCCTCGGGACCCGATGGGTCTGGGTCTCTGGGAGGCTGAAAGGAGAGGAGACAGAAGGACAATGTACTCATCGACTTTAATTCATTTGTACGGTCGGTACGGCCAACTAGGGGAAATGGGGAATTCTTTGTGTGCATTCATACACAATAACGCACATAGACCTACTTATTGTGCTACTCAACCCGCGATCCGCCTGATCAGTCTTTGCGGCCCACCTGATCATACCAATATAGTAACTGTAATATAAATATTTTTGTTCTGCTTTCCGTTTATTGTGGAAACCTAATTTCTAGCATTTCTAAGCACAAAAGGGCGACCATGAGCACACCAAGTGGGTGTGTTGTGTTGTATTCATGTTGTTGATTTACAAGTCCACCAGCACTGCAGCACATGCACGACACGTTGAGCATTTGTAGATCGGCTTGCGTTTGGTACTCGGCACCGTCGCACGAGGAAATGCAACAACAAGTTATAGAGCGCGGCGCGCTGTATGAAAACAGCATGTTGTCAACAACAAAGCCAAACCAAGGAGAACGTTATTGCAGATTCAAAGTAGTGTGGAATATGGCGAGAAGCCGCGGTCCGCGGAACCTTCACGGAAGGATAGCTGATTAAAACATAGTTGGCTGGACGCTAATAAAAACAAAGACGCCATAATCTGATGATCTGACATATCCTGCAGCTGTAAGTCATTCTCTCTCTCTCTCGTAATTTAAGTTCATCATTATGACATAATTATGAATTTTAGACTATTTTAGACTACTCCCTTGGAGTTTTGGTATTTTGCTGAGTGGCCCCTGAGCCATCTAAAGTTGAGTAGCCCTGATCTAGACAGCCGATGGTTCCTTGCTGGTCAGTCATGTTTCTCATAAAATGGAGGTTTGGTCAAGTCTTCCCTCATAGATGGTTCCTGCCCAGAATTTCTTCATCTCACCACGGCGCCATGCTACCAGCGCAGTGGCGATCAAGGTGAAGGGCACCAAGTAGAGCAGGGCCGGCTGGCCCATGACAACTGCATCACAGCAAAGGTCACCACCATCCCCAGGAAATAGGCGATACAGCAGGTGACAAAATAGATCTTCCTGGAGTTGTTGATCCACACATCAAATCTGCTGCAATAGGCCACCAGCAAGCCTGGTACCAAGATGTCTCCATAGCCCAGAAAGGAGAACTGCTGCATCCCACACAGGGTATGAGCCCTTGCTGAACATTGTGGCACTAGCATCATTAGAGGCATTTTCTCTGAGGGTCCCAAGGCATGTGCCATTATGCTCAATCCGTTCTCAGTGAAGGACGGAGTGATGAAGGCAAAAAACACATCATATACGAGCAGGAGGCTGAGCAGAATCACATAGATCTTGAAGTTAGACAATGAGACATTCATCAGGAAGTACAAACAGAAGGCAATGGCAAGCAAATTTGCAAGACCCGGATCCATTGTTCCTCATTCCTGTAGACTCCTCAGACCGCTGCTATGCTGATGCATGCTGCAGCCAATAAGAGCGACCGCACAGAGAAGGTACAATTCCGATCGGAGAACTGCCACAGCCCATCTTGTCCATCACAGCATCTAGACAGTTATACAGTGCGTTAGCGGAGCCCACACAGAATATGCCGATAAAGATACACAAGGACATTGTAGAAGTAGTATGTAAGGACAAGCATCCCGCACATTGAGGCCACAAAGATGTTTACTTTGAGGGGCGAGTGCAGGGACATAGCAATGTTGTCTTGTTTGATTTTGCGATCTCCTCTGCCGGGCACACCGATGCTCAGCCTCTCTCTCTCTCACGCGCCCTTGACCAGTAACCTCCCAAGACCACCGTGATGACGGAAATCAGTAGCAGGACAGGCCTAGAGTCAAATTGAGACGGCCGTGGAGCATATAGTTTCGCTTGCATCCCTGGGCCCGTACTAAACTCGCGCTGTGCATCGAGTATGTCTTGGGCCCTCAAGAGAACCACAGGAATACGGATGTTCTCATACACCGGCGGACTGGCTGAAGGAGCGATCAATGTGTCTGTACTGGCAATGATCAGAGCCGATGCCCCAAGATCCTGGGCAATTATAGCCTTCTGACTGAAGGGACAGAACCCTCTACTCACCACAAGGGCCCTGTCTCTTATAGCCTCTGGTCTGACTATGGGGGCCTCACACAGCCAAGAAGATGTCAGGTCCATCAGTGGATTCTGTAAAGCACTTTCAAGTGTTTCTGGCAGGTGGCTCCACACAGAATTGTACACGATACAGTACTCTGTAAATGTATATTTCTTATTTCCTTTATGTGAGTTATGTGGTTTCTTCCCACATAACAGCAGAGATATGTACTTAACATTTTGCATAACAATATCATGAAAGTGGATTATAACATATTTCCAGCAGCTGGCATGCTCTATTCTCGCTGCACAAAGTTAGTGAATAGCATATCAAGTACATTGGTTATTTACACTCTCTTTGTGTCTGACTCTGACTCTGGCCCAAAGATTTGTCTGTCCTGTGGTCTATTGTTAAACATTCAATATTGTGAAATATTTTTTTACAGTATCAGCACAGCTAGAAGGAAGTAGAAAAAAAGCCAGATACCAGTAGTATTGTCATTTATGACACAAAATACTACACAAAAGAAATCTCACAAAACACAGGCTTAACTGGTGGTAATCAACAACATACACAATCGGTTGGATGGTCCATCCATCATAATTTCTCTTAAAACTCACATTAGAAATATTGTTGGCAAGTAGGGAGGGGAAACAGACGTAGTAGCTCTTTAAGTCCATACCTGTATTTCAAACCAGAAGGTCCATATGGGGGCATCTAGTCCATGTGAGTAAAAGATGAAATATTCCCCTTTGAGGTCAAACTGGGGGGTCCCGTCCCCAAATGACCAGGTAGAGAGACTAGCCCCGCGGTGAGGCATCAAATACAGGGACATGTGGCTAGGGCCTATACGAGAAATGATAGGAAACGCACATGAAAGCAGTTTAACAAAATTATCTATATATAAAGACAAATTGATGAAGAAATGTATAGTATATACATATATATTTTTTTATATTATCAAATGTGACTATGATGTTAAAATGTCAGCCAACTACATTTGCAGGTTTATTTTTTACAAAGCCACAGAAAAACATAAAACTGACCTTTGACTTGGAAAGTCATCTTAACCGTTCCCCAGCTGGTGTAGTCTTTTGAGACCAGGCTGAACTCCACCGGAAGGCTGGGAGACACCTCTGGAGCAGGAAGGTACCAATTCTTCCTACAATTACACAAATGCACCAAATGCACATGAAAATTACACTTCATATGATCAACAAACCTGCCTGAGATAAATATTATTTCCAAACTAGACCCAGAAGCAGATCGCACCCTGCTTGGTGGATCATCATGCAGTATGTGTATTGTACATTCTACACTGTCTGTGTGTTAAGAGTATTTATGAGAGCATCTAAGTTGAAGGAAATAATTTCTAATCCTTAAACTTACCTACGTGCGAAATTACAAAATGTGAAATCAAAAAACAAGAGCAACAAGAAAGCTTTAGGGCTATTGAAAATGTGAAGGCTGGGCAGACGTTTCCTAAAATCCCAGGTGACACTCTGTGACTTCCCTCTGGCACCAGAACTGATAATGAGAAAACTAGACCAGTGCCCAAGACGGAAATAGCAAAAAGGCACGCAATCTCCGGTTTACTTCCTGTATCTGCGTGATGTGAGCACACCTTTTTAGGAGACGGAAAGCAAGTTGGGGTCTATTCATTTCCAATGGGAGAATGAACGTGAACACAGCTCAGAGCTCCATGGTCACTGAACTAAATATTGGACCTGATTGTCACAAGGTACAATATTTCTAAGATGTTCGTACTAAAATGGCTTTCTTTAGCGAGACAGATCAGAAGATAATAAGGTTATGTGTGTGAATATTATAATGTGAAATGAATGGACACATTAAAAATGAAATAATATGTGTGTTCCAATGCTCAGAGAGATCGCTGATATGTCTGTCCAGAGAAGGCAGATGACAAATGCATCATCCTGGTTGAAGGTGTATCTGGGTATATCTAAAGAACACAGTGTGACAGTGCCAGTGTTTCTAAAAGTGGGGCCCGGGGACCCTCAGCGTTACAGAACTGTAAGGTTCCATTTAAAACTCCTCTCAAGGAACCCTGAGAGTGTACAAATGGGACCAAATGGAACCTTACATGTCCAATGGTTACATTTCTAAACTCTCAGAGTTATGGGAGTCCTAGAAATTTAAATGTTTGAGAACCACTTCTCTGGGAAATTGTTCAGGCTGATTTTCCAGGAGGCCTGGATTCGGAGAACACACGACCGCAGCCTCGAGCCAAGAAGACTGGGACTGGGGGCTCCCCTGAGGCCTTTTGTCATTCAGTATGTTTTCTGAGATTTCAGCAAAAAGAGCATTATGCGAAACATCAGCATGGTAGTCGTACTGTAGATGTGTGCTGGAAGAGAGGAAGAGACAAGCTTCTAGCAAGATTTCTGAAAGGCAACACAAACACTGCTACTTCCTGCAATAATAATAAATTACTGCTTCACTCGGCTAAGATCCCATTGCTATGCTTAATTGTGCCCAGGGGTTCAACATAAGAAGGTCTTGCAGTGTATCAAAAGCATTTTTCTTTGTAAAGATCCTTTTCTTCTTTTGTGATAAAAGACAGTGAACAGAGAGACAGACAAAGCGGGAGAGGGGTGATGACATGAAGAAAGGAGTCTTGACTTGATTCGAAGCCAGGCTGGCTGCGGGAAGGACTACACTAACTTTATATAGACATTTCAAGACTTCTTTATACAGATTATAGGTCTGTTAATAAAATGTTGCTTCACTCACTGACCTGACTCCTAGATATCTAGTCCTAAATATCCATACGATATCTAGTCTCATATCACAACATCGATATAATAACATCGATATAATGTACCAATATTATATCAATGTTGTGATTATTGCCCAGTGCTACTAAAAACAAAAAAAAGTATTAGCATAATGTCAAAAACAAGGATGTACTACTGACTTGCTCAGGAACTTGACGGGCAGAAACCAAGGGTAGCCACAGAAGGGCCGGTCGTCCCGGCATCGCGTGCGGACAGTGTCGTTGATCTCAGGGATGTGGGGCGTGATGTGGTTCATGGCGGTGTAGTCAAAGCTGTTGATCCACAGGCCTGAGTCCCTGCTCTCCACCTGGCCATGGAGGTTGTGAAATGTCCGCGTGGTGTGCTGCGTGGACGCAGGGAACATGGGAGTCATAAAATAGGCATTCATTATTTATTTTTTTAAATCACAGTGTGATTCACTATGTGAAGTGAGGGGCGATCTTATCATCGTAGTACATCATCAGGCCATAAAATAAACACTGCCTATTTGCTCAGACTCTATGACGTGAAATGTCTCTATTCATTGTCAATGGGAATTTAATGTTTGTGTAGGACAAAAATAGACACTACGCCGATTTGATCAGACACCATTACGTATAAAATTCTCCATTCATTGTCAATGGGAATGTGTGTGTAGGATGGAAATCTACACTAATACTGTAGCTGAATATAGGAGGGGCCCTCTCAAAAGTAAAATGAATACAAAGAGCGACACTATACTATACACATGTGCATGCGTTTGCTTGTGTTATGAGTTCAGACCTGTATGAAGACCCGTTTGGGCCGTGGGCTGTCTGGATCAGCTGAATATGGGAACAGGAGGCCAGAGGACACCAACAGGAACATGACGAGGAAGACGGAGGCCAGGCTAGCTAGGATCCACTTGGTACTCCGCACCAGGTAGATGAAGTGGAGCTGATCCAGGAGAAAAGACAACACAAGTCCCAATTTAGCCTCCCTGAACTAGCTACCAGTTCGTTTAGAGTTGACGATTGATGTAAAGATTCTGTTGATTATTATGAACCACTTTCCCTATTTGCGGCGTTTAATTATAGCTAAATCAACCAAGGAGTTCCGTCTTGCAGTCCTAAGCAAGAAGCTCAAGGCAGATGGCAAAATGTGAAAATTACCTTCTATGCCAGGGTGCCGAGGCAAATTATTCTTCGAGGTAAATTCTCTTTTAAAAAGTGCAATATCATTTATAAAAAGTTTATCATTCTTATTTTCAACATTATTTTCTTATGTCTCCTGTTACCAAGCCAATCTCAGCCAATCGGAATGGAATATGGGAAATGGGACACATGACTATAGAGATAGTGTGTACCGATTTGCATGATGTATGGATAAAATGTGTATGAGTAATGTAATTAAATGTGTTTAGCGAAAATGTTCTGAAGAATTTGGGAAAAGGTTAGTCGTTGGCATCCAGGAGCAGAGTGCAGAGTTTGGCATCGGCCGGGCCAATGGTGCCAGAGATTAGCAGTACCCGGACGTCGGACGGAGTAAAAACATACTCTCTCCCCATGCCTTCGGCCTGGTGGAGACAATAAAATGTTAGCTAACTAACATTTGTTACCGATAGCTTGTGGGTTCCCAGGACAACGGTTGTGACACTCAGGTGTACAGAGTAGAGTAGACCTTTAACACTCTCTCTACATACAACATAAATGGTTGATTGAATGATTGTTTGGGGGTCAGTTTGTTAGCCCTCTTCCCTAACCTTGTCTTCCAGGCAATGTATTACAGTCTCAGGCGATGGATTACAGTGTAGCATTTAGCCCATTTGAGTGGAGTTTATTCCCATGGAGATTATGGCCTCGCCCTCAATACTCACAAAGAACGAAGAGAGGAATATGGTGGCTAGCGTCACCAGCGAGGCCAGCACTACGTCGGGGGGGATTTCAGTGCCGCTGCGCCCCAGGATGGGCGTGAAGATCTCAAACACCACCCAGATGAGGAACATGAAGTGGACGTATGGCAGTGCCAGGCCCAGCATATACAGCACGCTGTATTTCACTGAAGCTCCTGGAGGGGGCACAAAAAAAGGAGGATTCTTGACAATGTCCACATTGACTTGTCCCAATCCACATTCCCGGCCCCCCTCCTATTGGGCTGGTGCCTCCCTCTATGTAGCAAAATTCTTAAAACGAAGATGATAACCCATTTCATTCACCACATGGCATGGCATGCTTGTCGACGCCAGAAGACATTGTCTACTTTGAATGGGTACTCGCTCACCTAGCGGTTCACACAGGCGTTCCTCAGAAGGCCTTGCTATCTTGTTGTCAAGCGATGTGAAAATCCCAGCATGTTTTGTATCATTCAGTGGAAAAGGTGTATTGTATACTGCCAATGATTAGAATGGGATAGTGTATTTTTACCTGCCTGTCCACCTTCTTCAGAGCATACTGTACATGAGTCACGAGTCACGTATGCTCTGAAGAAGGTCTGAGAGACCAAAAACTCGCTCTAAATAACTTGGAATATCGCACAGATTATGATTTTGGACTTCAGTCATGCACAAAGACAGTCCCCAACAAATGTAGGCCGTGCCGTTATAAAAACCCTGTCTTGTTTTATTCTCCATGGCCAATAGGATATATATGCATATTGGCCATGGGGAATAAAACAAGACAGGGCTTTATAACGGCACGGCCTACATTTGTTGGGGACTGTCTTTGGTGCATGCAGACCAACTCTGTTATAGACGGCTTCGCCATTTACGGCTGGCCCCTTTGGTGCCATCACCGCCATGCTGTAAAAGTTTCATATCTGAGATGCAATCAATGCAATAAATAAATAATTAATAAAGAATATTTGCCTGAATATATACAGCTGCTAAATGAATATGTTATGCATGAAATTTGAGTTAGCCAACTTCATTCAAATTCAAAAGGATTACTTATGTTCCTTTTTTGTACAGTGTATGGTAATATGATATCTATGATCTTTTATTTTAATCACTATGAACTATGCGTATAAATTGATGCTTGGTAGATGTCCTCGTCTCTTGATTTACATTTCCCAACTCTCATGTCATTTACTTAATAATACAATATAGAATAATAAGTCATGACTAGAAACTGGAAGACCTAAAGGGTAATATAGCACTCAATTTCAACAGTGACAATAATAAAGTGACAATATCTTGAGTTTTCAGAGTTATATGTGTTATTGTCCTTAAACGCTCGTGGGAGTGGCATAATATCTCAGCTGTGAGATTCACCCGCACTTTATGATCACTTTATGTCGCATTCACAATGGACTGTGTTTTAAGACATACGGTAATAGGCTTGGGCTGCGCACCAATAGGCCTGGAAGCTAAAATATGCTGCATTCTTTGCTGCATACATACTGTACATACCTCTATGTTTGAATTCCTTGGTCAGCAGCAGCTTGGTGGCGAGGGGGAAGGCCACCATAAGCATGGGCACGTAGGCTGAGCACAGATCCTGCTGGGTCAGCCACACCAGACTGCAGCACCACAGCAGCAGGCTGACATCAAAGTAGAGCTCGCCCAGCTCCACTAGACGCACACCCTGCAGGAAAAACAGCAGTGGTGGATCAAGTACTCACACATGTTTTACGTAAGAGTACCAATACTGCAATATAGAAGTACTCCGTTACAAGTAAAAGTCCGGAGTTCAAAGGGTACTTGAGTGAAAAGTGCAAAAATATTGAATATTGAAAGGTAAAAGTACTCATTATGAACTGCAGAATATCCCTTTTCAAGTTTTCAAATGTATAATAAAAATCTTTTGAAAATACGTGACGCATTGTGAGCTTGTGCATCCGCATTTTTCAAATGGCTGGGCCGAAGTGGTTAAAGCATATTTTGTAATATCAAAAATCTACTAAGTAAATGTTGTGGGACAAAAGTACAATACTTGGATCCGAGATGTAGAAGTAAAATAATTGGAAATACTCAAGTAAAGTACAAATACCTCAAAAGTGTACTTACTTACAAAAAACAGACAAAAAAACTTACAAAAACAGGGTTAGCGGCACAGCGTGAGCACTGCTCGACTTTCAGTAATAATTCTTCTCATGCCATCTACTTCAAACGTTCCCTATTTTAGTCAGCAGATGTCAGTACAGACAGCTGGTGTTATGTGTACAGCCCTTGAAAAAGCAAAATCAGCATGATGAATTGATGATGTACACCATCTTCTTTATGGCAACATTGCAGGATCTTTGTGTAAAGGGGACTTGTGATTCTCGTGCATGCATAAACAATCTCATGGACTACTGGTACAAAAATGAGAGAGATGAGGCGAGAGAGCTCACTCTAGGACAGTGGCCCTCAAACGTTTTCATGTCATGATGACCCTCAAATTGATTGAATTGATTTTGGGATCCCCATAAGATTAGATCTGTCAACTTCTATAAGCTCACAAACGCATCACGGTGAGTTTATAGATCTACTATTTTTAAATACGGTAGTCAAGAAATAAAATAGGGCTTAAGTGTTTAAATTGTTCCTCATTTTGCTGGGAGTCCCCGGACCCTACATTGAGAACCAGATCTCTAGGAGGTCACTGGACACACAGTCAAGAAGACCAGCCGCTTGCCACCTGACACACGCACCTGTGCCACCAAATTGATCTCTAGAGGACAATTCATTTCACTGCCACCTGTCTACTCTGGCCACCACTTTATTTGACAGGCCTTTTCTTTTCTAAGAACAAAGGAGAGCCACGTGCTGCTGAGAATTCACAGGGTGATGACTCCAGTCCAGGTGATTGACTCAAGTCAAGTTTATAATGAAGAGAGGTCCTCTCGACTCGAGACAGGCTTCAAGCACACTCTGAGCAAGGCATGCTAAAATGCCAGCCCAGTGGCCTTGTGGTTAGAGTGTCCGCCCTGGGCCAAGTCATACCAGTGCCTCCCTGCGTTAAGGAGAAGTCCTTAACGCTATGGACCAGTGCTACTTTAACATTTAATGTTAGCTTGGAGCACTAACACATGATGTCACATGGCAGCCAAGTCTATGGACTTTTAATGTTTGTTTACAGCATTTTAAACTTAAAGCATGAAACAGAGTAACAGTCTTCCTCAGCCTGCAGGTTTTTTTTTGTATGTATGTATGTATGTTTGTATATATAGGACTTTGGCACCATGCTTGTGTTTACCCATCTTTAATTGAGGCATAATGATTTTTATCATGTGGTTCAAAAGACAATATGCACTTGTCATCACTTGTCGTCACAATACAATTGCAAAGCCAGAAGAAAGTACAAAGGACAAAGCTTTTTTATAAACGATACCCAAGTCTACCTTAGAGATAGAACTAGAAAGGCACTCCCCGAGCCACTAGAGAGACATTTTGACATGTATCCTCTCTCCAACAGTCTAAATACACTACTGTTTAAACGTTTTGAGCAGGGTCTGTGTAAGCTGAATTATCCCCAAAGAAGTAGGCCAAGAGGCTCAACATTAGCATCGTTAGCAGCTGTCTCAGGTGACTGCTACACTTGTAGGGCAAAGAACAGAATGCCACATTATAAATGGCTGTAAAACAAGCAGTCTGACAATTATGAAACATTTACAAACTAGTTATTCCTTCATTGTTATTGATACAAAAGCAGCCATTGCCTACACTATGATATTATGCTAGCGGCCTTCATCGGGTGACAAGGGTCACCCGATGAAGGCCGCTACAGCCAAATGTTCCTAGCTTATGTAGGATTCATGATGACTATTGTTGTATGATGTATTGCCATGCTTTTTCTTTTGTTCATGCTCAATGTAAGTCGCTCTGGATTAAGAGTGTCTGCTAAATGCCTAAATTGTAAATTGTAAGCTTGCCTTTCAAAGTTTGCAGGAGTGGCCCGTTTTCTAAAAGATCCCACAAATCATGAACGCAGCTTCCGTTTGCGGTGAAACTGTGCACGCATGTTCCCACTAGGCCGAGGAATAAATGCCACTTGACATGTTCCACATCAGACTCATGGTGGTGCTATAACATGACAGGTCATGTATTTACATATAGAGTAACTGCACCGATCTGCATAAAACTTTGTATGCAACTATGCACACACCCAAGAGGCCAAGGAGAAATGTCTGGCATGCATTTTTGAGCGGCGCCAACTGCTCCTATGCATGGCTTTGTGTGCAACTGTGCATGTGTGTCTGTCCGCTTGAGCAGAATGTGATGTATGATAAGAGTGCCACTTCACTTCAGTCACACAAGAGTGATTTATCAATAATGCCCTTTAGAGTGCCACCAGGACTTATGTGTAACACTATTTTGGTGTCCTTCAGATTTTATTCAAATATCAAGTTGGTACACAAGACGGATCTGTCTGTATGCCAGCCATTTATTGAAAACACGCATTCACCTTTGGCTATATAACATTACTAAGTACTAGGAATATACTGTTAGGTCTGTTACATCTTCAACATTTCCCTGTTATAGAAAAAAAACATGTTTTACTGCTGCACATTTTGTCCAAACGTCCCAAACGCTCCTATCCTGGTGGAGACCTGTGGCCCGAAGGGCACTTTTTCTAGTTTCCCATGTGGGGAACCGTCTTACAAATCCCAGATGTTAAGAGTTAGGAATTGTAGATTTACAGATAACAGATTTTTAGTAGCAGTTATACCGATGTGTCTTTCACTTCCGCAGTCGTTTATGTTGCATTTTCACTGCAAATAAAGGCATCAACCTCATGTATGAATGAGGCATCAACTGTATGAATAGATTTGATGTGATCTCACTGGAGATCTTCATAGTTTACTCGTCACTCACGCCCCCGTTATGTAAAGGCCTTAAGTCTCCTATCTGTGTTCTGGGTTAGACTGTTGTGCCTAGCAATGGTGAATGATGTCAATTGGACATGTGCAGTTCACACCCTGGTACTAGCTGGCAGAACATTTGAATAACACATGGAACTACACTTCACTTCACTCCACTACACACAGCACACACAGTCCAAATCTGATTCGCTGC
>OOFJ01138532.1:0-14324 GCA_900323375.1 Benthosema glaciale
GTCCGCGGGCTAATTAGTGTCAATTTGGGGGTCCTTGACATGAAGAAGTTTGGGAACCACTGTACTACATCACTGTTCCATTCTATCAATGTATGATGATGAACACTGGGAACAGCTGCTCAAAGTGTCCCTGTAGCTGTCTGTCTCAACCTGATGATGAAATAAATAAATAAATAAATAAATAAATAAATAAATAAATAAATAAATAAATAAATAAATAAATAAATAAATAAATAAATAAATAAATAAATAAATAAATAAATAAATAAATAAATAAATAAATAAATAAATAAATAAATAAAAAAGCTCTTCTTCTCAGTCTCCCCACCGAGATATAAAATATGAAAGTCTTGGTTGTTCACGTGGTGGTATAATCATTTGTGTGTCCTCCAAGGTGCTAGTTATAAGCTCCACTGCCATAGGCATCGAGACTCAGTGAGAGTCGAGACTCACAAATTGGAAACTCTCATTTTTGTCAACATATTTGGCTTGCCACGGACATACAAAATGAGTGGAAAATAATATTACCAGAAACACGTAAATAGATATCCCTGAATAACAGGTCTGTAACTCTGTGTTTGAACACTCTCAGAGTTACAGGCAGGGGTCGTTGCAAATAAAACATTTGAGAACTATAGTACAAACTAGCTGGGATCCTAATGTACCATATCATAATAAATAATTGCCATACATATTCTGAGGAAAACCTGGACATACAATAATTGGGTTTTATGATCAAATAAGAACATCATAATGGCGTGTAAACTGTAAAACAGAAAATCAAAATAATTGCCACGGACATGACCAAGTCTTTGGCACGGACAGATTTTGTCCATGTACAGGCATATTGGTGACCCCTGCTTCTTCCACCACCACCACCACCACCACTACTGACTGGTTGAGTGATCGCTGCCGTATTCCATTTGGACATTCAGGTGTCAATATTCCCAGCTCAAAGATCACTCCCATAGTAGGCTGCATTCCCAAACCGTAATCATCCTTCACTCAAGCCGCACACAGCTCCATGTTTCCAGACATTTGAGAGGCACGATGATGAGGGGATTAAGCAGCACAACTCTGGCCATGCCAATTTCACTGTCATGCAGATGTACTATAGCTGCATGGTGACCAACCATGGTGTAAAGTAACTAAGTACATTTACTTGTGTTCTGTACATACTTTTAACATTTATTAACACATTTTAACACATTTAACATTTTAGGTACTTTTACTTTACCCCACTACAATTATTTGACAACTTCAGTTACTAGTTACTTTGTAGATCTTTATTATTTTGACAAAACATACACTAACCACTTCAGCCCCTCAGCCATTTGAAAATAGCCGATCTACAAGCTCACATCTGCTATATTTTTGAATTATTTAAATAGGCATGCAGCCTACATTTTATACATTTGAAAACTAATTTTGGGACTAAGTACATTTTGATACCAATACTTTTGTACTTTTAATACATGGGATTTCATGTGTCTGTGTAAGTTTGGCAGGGGAGACATGAGTTTGCTCGCTACTGCAGATCTCTTAATTGTTCCTGCTATATTAAGCAAGCCTTGTTTGAGCCTGGAAAGTTCCCATGCCAGGTGACGTGTGTGAAACAGCTTTTGTTTACCTAGCTGTACTGAAGCCAGTCTGTCCCACATGTTGCAACCGTTAGGGACGTGCATTTAATATATATATATATTTTGTTATCTTGTGTACATTTATGTTATTGTATGTATTATGTTGATTTTCCCTCCACATTTCTATTCCATTATTATTATTAGGCTATTATATTTTATTTTTGAATTTCTAATATCACTTATGCTGCTGCAATGTCTGAGGGAGCCGAACAAATATTGATGCATTATTAAAACCAGCAGGCTGCTGCGGGCAGTGGCTCAGGAGGTATGAGTAGCTGTTTGGAATATTATGAAAGATTCCTGGTTTTATCCCCTGCTTCTCTTATTGGCTTTATGTTGAAGTGTCCTTGAACAAGATATAGACACCCAACTGCTCCCAGTGAGGATGGTTCCTTATAGGTTGCCTTCACTGTCTGTACGTGACTTGGTGAAAGTAGGCCTAACACATGCTGAAAGCAGGTTGAAAAAGACTTACAGTACATTTCAAGCACAACACAATACAATACTGTTAACTGTGATTGAGACGACACCATGAAGCATTTCTACTTGTTCACAATACACGCACACACGCACGCACGCACGCACGCACGCACAGATATTGTACAGTATAGTGTCAGTATACGCACATTTTTGCAATAGATCCACAATAAATCCAATCTGGACCAGCCAAAAGCATAGCATAAGCAAGCAGTAAACCAGAAAGGCATTTGATCAGCTGCAGTGCAGTGCTCATGTCAGTAGATGGCAGGCTTTCCCTAGAATTGCACTGGTCTGAAGCCATACCGGTGTATGTAACCTATTCATGTCATGAAGGATTCTGAATGAGAATTCTTACAGTAGCCTACTGAATGTTTTAACACAACTTGTGTTGTGACATTTATTGCATCCAGATTAGCTGTATCTGGGGCGAGGGTGCAAAATGAAAGGTAAATTAAAATGCATACATGCCTTGAGCAAAACCTATAGCTAGCTGACATACAGTAGGCCTATAGACACTTATTGAAGTGAGAAAAGCTATAACTTGCAACTAATTTCCTGCTGCATAATTGTCTCTTCCATGCTGATTCTTGCCAGCTGCATTAACAACAACAACGACAACATGAACTACTAAACCCCTAGCATCCATATTCTGGACGGGGATGAAAATAGCCAATCTACAAGTTCACAACTTGGCAACATTTGTAGATCGGTTTAAGAGGTTTTGTATAGATGGGAAAAGAACCAGGCCAAAGGTCAAGTTTTACTAAGTATTGAGGATGTGTTAATTAGCCTGGAATCCAGCCTGATTTGCTAGGTTCTGCGTTCTGAAAATGTCAGACTTGCGAAGTGTCATTTTCAGAATGCGGAATGTAGCAAATCAGGCTGGATTCCAGGCTGTACGTGTTATAACTGCAACTGCTACTACTACTACTACTACTACTACTACTACTACTACTACTACTACTACTACTACTACTACTACTACTACTACTACTACTACTACTAGCCTATACTACCACCACTACCAGTAAGACACCCTAAAGGGCAAGGTCAAATGGATGCATCCGCGCGGCCTGGGTGACAGCAGATCGACTGCCGGGCGCGGCTGCACTAATAACTTTGGGGCAGGCAGTCTAGAGTTTGAATTTGGACAGGTATCAGTCAAGGGAGACATCTAAGAGGAAGGATGGATGGGGAAGGATCAACATATGGAATGCCAGAACAGGTCAGCTCCATATGGAGATCTAAGGGTTTGAGGTTTGAGGTCAGATGTAGAGTTGCTGGCCAATATTGATGACATCAGGGATTTCTATGGGCTTAATATTGATGACACCAGGGATCTCCATCCCTGATGATGTCACGTGATGTCATGACTCATGCGGCATGACCACATTATGGTCATAATGGGGTGACCAACAAAACAACTGACTGACTGATGGGAAATGCGACCTGCGGTCACTATACCATAATAATAATAATAATAATAATAATAATAACAACAACAACAACAACCACAACACAGCAACAACAACAACAACAACAACAATATATTATTATATACTATACAATAATGTTTATTATTATTATATAGTAATATCCTTTTTCTCTATGTAATGCTACTTTCCTATAATGATTGAGTGTGCAACAGCCCTTAATTCTGACCTAAAGTGAGGTGTGAGCTCTCATGCTGTCAAAACTGCTGTCCATTTCTGAAGGACTTGTACAGAGATAAATAAATCCTGCTTCACAGAGCCAGTGGGGTCCTGCTATCCATGCTCTCAGGTTTAAGGTTACACCAAGGCCAAGCGTGGCATTTAAAACAGGCAAAAGCTCAAACACGGAGCAGTATCTGGCTCTAAAGGCGACAGGCCAACAGGCACTGGACTGACACCTCGGTCCAATTACCTTGAATTTCACTCCTATCCAAGAGCTCGGTTAGATCGAAGGAGCTCAGTCTGCCAAATTAGAACGTGTGTCATCTTTGGTTGACATTAAGACATAGCCTACGATGTATCATATCTGTGTTAACCATATAGGCTCTGGCTGGTCCTTTCAGTTTTAGGCATTTATAGCATAATATATCCCTAGCCTGGCATGGACCAGACTAATATCACTGTGTAGATATTAGTCTGGAACTTCTGTGTTGAGATTTTATTTCCGAAGGGCAGTTCCAAACAGCAAAAAAAAAGTCTCACTTTGAATCGTGGGCTCTGATTGGTCCATCACAATTTTGGGCTCAGGGAAATATAATTCAAACTGAGGAGTGCCAGACCTAATCTGCCCAGGGATTCTTTTCCTGTGGCAGTTTAGGCTGGTTTCCAGGCTAATATATCCCTACAATAAAAGGGCCAATGTCCTATTTTTCTTTAGATTTTTAACATTGAACAAATTATGGCTTTTCTTTAATATGGAATGTGACGGTGATGGTCGGGTGAAAAGAAAAGAAAGGAAAAGAAAAGAAAAGAAAAGAAAAGAAAAGAAAAGAAAAGAAAAGAAAAGAAAAGAAAAGAAAAGAAAAGAAAAGAAAAGAAAAGAAAAGAAAAGAAAAGAAAAGAAAAGAAAAGAAAAGAAAAGAAAAGAAAATAATTTGTATATTGGTTGCGCGTGGTCTTGCAGGCCTAAGACACATATAACTAAACACTTTTTCTAGAGTCCCTGCCAAAGGTGTCCAAATTCAGTTTTCCCTTCCTGCTCAACAGCATTTTTTGGGGGCCATTGAAGCGTTTTTTTGTCCCGTCGCTCTTTCTTTCTTTCTTTTTTTTTCTTCTTTTTTTTTTAGCAGACACAGCATTGCAACCACTCTTGACCCAATGCTCAAAGTACCTTCTTAACCAGTATACTCTGCGCATGCGTACTTCCTCGGGTGCCAGTGTTGCCAAGTCTGCTTATTATAAGGTACTTTGCGGCTTGTTTTCCTGTGCACAGTCACTTGCAAATACGGTTTTGGATGTATACATTATTGTTCCTAAAACGTTGTGTAGTTCCTTTGGGCTTGCTTCAACTAAGCCTACACCAGCTATTTGAAAATAGATCGGCTATCACTGCTATTGCTATCGTTGTAGCCTATATTTTTCTTTTCCCTTTTACCTCCACTATGATTTCCTGCTTTTGGCTATACAGTCAGAAGTGAATATATGTCTCTAAATGTATTGATGAAATTAACATGGTGGGCCCTATAGTAAACAAGTATAAATGCTTCATAGTGTCTTGTATTGAGTTGTACTAAATTAACTGCAAATGTACTTGAAATGTAGGCCTACTGTAATTCTCCAAGATGTTAATACAAAAATCAATCAATCAATCAATCAATCAATCAATCAATCAATCAATCAATCAATCAATCAATCAATCAATCAATCAATCAATCAATCAATCAATCAATCAATCAATCAATCAATCAATCAATCAATCACGCAGGTAGTTGCTTATTTCTAGACCTGCACAGTTGCTTGTCTCTCGCAAAATCTGGCAACACTGGTCAGCACAGCACAGCAGCGCCACAGTGGATTTGAGGAAGTTTTGACACAAGTTTTACTTCACCTGTGGATTCATCATGTTATGGATAATGAATAACGATATATAAAAAAAGAAAATGCCCTTCATGTCCACGCTAAAGGTAAGCTACGTGCTTATTATTATTTTATTTTTTAAACGGAGCGCAGTTTTAAAGCGTGTTCAGTGCGCCAAATGTATAGGGCTAGGGGGTCAGTGAATTAAAAAACGAATTGTGTTATGTGTTCCCCTTTTCAACACCAATAGCCTATAGGTGAGTCATTCAAACTCCTTTTTGGGAAAGCGACACAGCTAACTGAGCTAAGTTGAGCTTAGCTACAAAAAAAAGAAGCAGTCGATTTTTGAAATCCTGCCACTTATCCTGAAGCCATGTACAGGTTGTGACGAAGACTTTGAATGGAGTGCCTGCTGGTTCACTTTATGTCCTTTATGGGTTTCTTTCCTAGAGTTTAATTTTGTCTACTCGGTAGTAACAGGCCAGCAGCACAGGTGTACTGAGTACATTCAGTCTTTACCTCAACATTCTCCTTAGCTTCTAGTCTGGACTGGAGTTCAGACTTGAGAGAGATACAGGTGGGCACTTATAGGGGCAGATTTGGGTACCTCGATAAGTGTCAATTTAATAATAATAATGATGATGATAATGTAGGAATTGTAGAAAGAAATATTAGACCTTAATTGCCGAAAGTTTGATACAATACTGTTGTACTTTTACATTTTTAATTCCAGACCTTTACTTGTATTCAGAGTATTTCTACATTGCAGATTCACAATATTGATACTTTTCCTTAAGTAAAAGAAAATGTTCAATTGTGGCCCAAGAGGACAAAAACAAATAATGAAAGACTGCTGCCTGCATTCCCGAAGAGGTCATGCCACTTCTTTTCAAGGAAACTTGGCTGTCATGGCAAGGGGGGTTGTGTTTTTGTTCCTCTGTCACCTTGCTCTCTTGCTAATAATAATATTATGCCTGTGGAAAAGTCACATTTCAGTGGTGAGTGACTCATGCTTCTCTCAGAGCTGACTCTTGTTATGTGTGCTGATTCTATTATGCTAATTCTTATATTGATATAAATGCATCACACTGGTTCTGAACGTGGGTTCTGGGGACTCCCAGGGGTCCTTCAGGGTTCCCCACCTAATGAATGATAGTTGGGATTTGGAACCAGTTGTACCCTTTTAAGGTTCCATTTGTACTCTCTCAGAGTTAAATGAACACTGAGGATGTTGTTGTGTAGCTTGGAGGTCATCCCAGAAGAAAGAAAATCAAAATCACTGTTTTAACTAAGTTAACATACATTGATAGCTTTGTATCACACAGCTTTTGGTTTGCAACACAGTAGTCAACAACATAACCAATACACATCATACAAAATCAAAACAAATGTATACATTATTATAATACATTGGATGTCATCATCATAATATAGTTTCAATGAGCTATGAAAACACACAAAAAAACATTGTTTTCATGAGTACCCATTCAAAAAGAACATGCACAATTCCAATCATGTCTGTGCTTGACTGTAAGGAAAAGATTTCAGAAGGTTGACATGATGCAAGAGTGATTCAATTCCCTTTTCTCTCTTTTCATGTAATTCTAACACTTCTAAGCTGCAAATAAACTATTGATGTGTTTGTTTTGTTTATTTTCTATTTCTATGAATGAACACAGGCCTTAAACAACAACGGCAATGATTGCAGCAAAAGATCTGGAGGAGTTGGCAGAAATCGGTAAGAGTTACGTGTTCTTCAGCTGTTGAAAGGTAATGCCTATGACAAGGAAGGCATCAAATAGAAGGTGTGAAACCAATGCAATGCACAGCACAAGGAATTTATTCACTGCAATAATCGAGTAAATTCACCTGCTGAAAACGGGTCATCTTCCATCGCCACACTACAAAGCCAGCCCAGCAGCAATAAAACAGGACTTTTTGTTCTTGTTTGGTTGTTTTTCCAGAAAACTCTGCGTATACTGTACTGTACTGTACTGTACTGTACTGTACTGTACTGTACTGTACTGTACTGTACTGTACTGTACTGTGCACAGCAGCTATTAGCAGATTGTAGATGTCATGGTGCAGCTGTTAACGTATTATACATATACACATACACAAAAGCAAGGAGCTTTTTCTCCACCATTTTTCATGGGTCAGAAGTGGATAGAGTGAAGCCATGCAGTCATTTTGAAAGCCTGAAAGCCTGACTACAATAAACCCCAAAGCAAAAAAAAGAAAGAAAGAAAAAAACATGCAAATATCGAAAAGGATGTGTAAGTGATATGGTTTGTTAAAATTAGTGTTAAATAGCTCTACATTGATGATTGCTATAGAGGCGTGGTCATCAATGTTTTAGGTGATAGCCTACAGAGACAAAGCAGAGAACCTCTACTACAGGGCCCGGCAAGTAAGATTGGCCTCAATCCAAACCAGAACAGCAGAACTAAATGAATTGCTGTAAGTTAATATAGACTTGTGTTGTACAGCTGCATACTGTATGTGCAATCATAGGCATACTGTATGTTACACATGCCGTTTAGAAATACTATCGTGATCATATTACAATTAAGGCCACATCCTTGAACGTAAGGACATTTTCATTCCATTTTTAATTAAAATGTTACAAAAGGACATTTTATCTGCAGACAATCATACTCGTTTTCGAACAAAGATAACAAACAAGAGCTCTTTCATAGAACAAGAGCTCTTTGATTGTTCAAGGTCTCTTCGGAGTGAAACGTTGCATTGTTAAGGCATGTGACTCAATATATCATTTTCATACGTATAGCATTATAATTCTTCCAGACAGTACAGGTTGACTCTTGATTATAGCCTAAATGTGGGATGAGTGTCCGGCAGATATTGTACATTTTTCAAATATTCCGGGCCAAATATTATCGTTGGTCGGCCTTTTCATTTATTCTATCATTCAGCCTGCAATGTATTTTTGTGGTCTTAGTTTTGTGGTCTTGCATTGTCAAGTTTGTTGATCTCAGAATCGATTCCTGTCAGATATGTGAATGTTGTGACCCATGCAGGCATGGCCATTGGAATTGGCAGCCAGCTCTGCGTGGTTGTAGATAATACAGATGTAGGGGTGGCGGTGGATCAGGGGTAGAGTGGCCAGATGGTAACCACAAGGTTGCCAGTTTGAACCCGGCCTCCCCCGGAGTTAGTGTCGAAGTGTCCTTGAGCAAGACATTGAACCCCTAATTGTTCCTGATGTGCTGGTTCGTGCCTTGCATGGTTTCTCGGTGTATGAATCGGTGAATGTAATGCACAATCTATGTAAAGTGCCAGCTCCTTGGATAAAGGCGCAATATAAATGCACCCTTTACCATTTGTATGTATGATGGCATAGAATAGATAGTAGACAACCCCCCCCAAAATAAAAATAAAATTAAATAACCTTGCCTGGTTTGACTGGAGGGTGAGTGCACTGCCAGTCTGTAGCAAAGAAATGTTCAAAGCCATGAACCTTGGCCCTGAACCAGATAGGGAGTGAATCACTCAGGAGAACAATTTGCTGACTTCTCCCTGTAACATAATTATCCATTCCTGTTCTGTGCCACACTGTGGCATCTCTGTTGCTATTTGTGGTTTCACAGCGAGGTTGCAAGCTTGCAAAGAGGACTGTGGAAGAGATAGAGCAGTGGTTCCCAAACCTTTCAACTCAAGACCCAAAATAGCAATTAGACGTTTGCCAGAACTACTGTAGTGAAAATAGCAGATCTACAAGCTCTCACTCAACGCTGCAAAAAGTGATCTGCTATTTTCACTACTTCCTAAATTACTTTAAATTACGTTTGTTATTATTATTATTATTATTATTATTATTATTATTATTATTATTATTATGAATTTATGAAATAATTTGGAATAAAGGGGGATATTTATGCAGGGAAGCTAGTCATGTGAGTCAAGACATGTGATTTACTAGATAAGATGTTTTGCCCCGAGCTGGAGGGCCTTGTAACGGCGCCTTGTTAATTAGCTGAACTGGGCAGGGCTCATCTCACATTCTTTCCTTTGGGTTCTGAGTCGATGCCCACTCACTGTGCCAAGAGATCTACGGTCATCCAGGTCACCCAGCCAACCCCGTGACGCCACACAATCATTATCCTCATTGCATTGTACTAGACAAAGCAGTCCCCAAATCCTTTTTGGCTATACACCCCCTGTTAACTCCCGAACTAGCTGACACACGCTTGCACGCACGCACGCATGCAGGATGTCTTTTCTTATGTTTATTATGTGACATATTATCCGACATTGGCCACCTGCATACTGTATATCTCTACATGTATGTATATACTTACTGTATAAATATCCATATATATCCTATATATCCACACACAAAATATACACAGACTGTATATGAACCTGCATATGGCACAGGGGGTGTACGGCACGCACCACAGGTTGAGAACCACTGTCCTAGACTACCAATCAACAATGTTTTGAGTTGACAAATATTTTGGGTCAAAACATTGTTCATCGCAGATTCGCAATTTATTTTAATTTGACAATTAATCGTCATGTAAAATGTCATAATAGACCTTGCAGTAAGCCCCACCCTCTCCCCACACTTTCCAGTCGGGCTCATGTAAATATCATGGACATTACCCATTAAATACTGGTTCATTTCTGGGACCAGACGTTCAGAAATCTCTTCCAAATCTGTCAACAAGGCCTGCCATATGCACTGGAAAGATATGTGCGTGACATTTTAAAAACAATGTTTTATCATATAGGAAAACTATTGGGCTTGTCCATCACATGTTATGCTCAGCTGTGATTGGACCATAGCAGTTTGGGGAGGGGCCTAGTGCAAGGTCTATTGTGACAGCCCTAGTTGCTGTGGGATGGCTTACAGCAGGGCTTGAGAATAACGGCCTCCCGACGCCCCGGGGCCTATGAAATCTCTATTTGGGATTTAAATTTCGGGACTATAGGAGGTTTTGCGCTGAATGTGCATATCGTGCGCAACCGCGCACCTACTGTACGGGCAGCATGAGACTAGCAGCGCTGCATAAATCAGAGACTGACATGTGAGCTAGCTGCCTCAAGTCCACAAATTCTTTTAAAGGGCAATACCACTTTTTTGATTTTTTTTTTGTGTAATTACCTTGCCGTGATGTAATTCCAAATGTGGACCAGAAATTAAAAAGAAATGTTCCAGTGATTAGAAAGAATTAGTTCAAAATATGCTCCTCATTGACGTGCATTGCACACTAAAACGGCTCTCTTTTAGTATGTAAACAAACACAAAGTTGATTCAGACACTTGAACTAATAATTTCTAATCACTGGAACATTTCTTTTTAATTTCTGGTCCACATTTGGAATTACATCATGGCAAGGTAACTACACAAAAAAAACTCAAAAAGTGGTCTTGCACTTTAAAGTAAACTAATCCAGACAGTATTGTTAATAGTCTGCTGCAAGTTAATGTTCCGCTTGCCTCATACTCACAACCCCACATGACAACACCACACGCCCTACCTTCCCCAGGCTGTGTGCTTGTCCTCGCCTCGGGCGTCGCATCACATGTGCCAAACAAAACAATCAAACCTGTCCTTTTTTTAAATCACATCCACAATCGATTTATAGTTACGTAGGACAGGTCAGTTGAGTAAATGTAAACACAATGTGTGACGAGTCACTGACAATTTGAGACGTGACAAGTATCGTATAGACATCCTCGCTCCGCAAACCTCTGCACAGTCAGTGAATCTTAAATACTATTATAATCACATACGCAATATGTTTTCTTATTTACAGCTGTAGGAAGGTACTCCGTGATACGACAGTGAATGAGTCTGTCTCTGTGACTTGTATTTTAATTAGTAGCCAACATGCAGGCTATACAGATTCATGGGCTAGTATGGTCAAAATCCCAAAATATTCATCTCTGTGTGTGCGTGCGTGCGTGCATACGTGCGCTGTACCCCCTCCAACTGTATATACTTTTGTATATACCCATTTTGAACTGTTTTTATACCCATTTTGAACTGTTTTTATTGTATTGTATTTGTGACAAATGCTTTGGCAATGTAAACATTTGTTTTCTCATGCCAATAAAGCTTATTACTGTCGTTGGTTCTGGCTGCGGTTACTGTCGTTGGTTCTGGCTGCCGTTACTGTCGTTGGTTCTGGCTGACGGTACTGTCGTTGGTTCTGGCTGCCGTTACTGTCGTTGGTTCTGGCTGCCGTTACTGTCGTTGGTTCTGGCTGCCGTTACTGTCGTTGGTTCTGGCTGACGGTACTGTCGTTGGTTCTGGCTGCCGTTACTGTCGTTGGTTCTGGCTGCCGGGCTGCCGGTACTGTCGTTGGTTCTGGCTGCCGTTACTGTCATTGGTTCTGGCTGCCGGGCTGCCGTTACTGTCGTTGGTACTGGCTGCCGGTACTTTTTTTCCCCCCTCCGGGACTGTATACATTCATTTTGGGACAGTTCAAATTTTATTTTGGGACGGTTCCGGGACGTTGGTGAAAAAAAGTTAGTCTGGAGCCCTGGTTTACAGGGTGATGTGTACAGCACGTACATTAGTGCTGTTACGGCATGAAAGGAGTCCCTTCCACCAGGAATCCCTTCCATCATGGTAATCTGTCCAGACAAACATGGCTGCTTTCCTTGGCAAAGTAACAGTACAGTGAATTTGAGCATTGACCATCGTCCAGCCTGTCTAAACAGGCCGGCCCTCTGGGCATTTCCCCTCCTGCGCTATCGGTCACACACTGTATTTATAGTTTGTTTCCCGACCGCTGCAGAATAAACAAAAGATCACAGCCATAGATTATACACTGAAAGTTTCCAGCCAATGTTTTGGACTACTGTTGCTTTTATTTTATTTTTGGGGGGGGATATTTTATTTTATTTTTTTGTATTTTATTTTCTTAAGGATGAAACAATATCAGATAAGGGCATGAACTCAGGAAATGGTAGCCGGTGGGTGTCATATGGGAATTTGTGATAAAACGATCCTGTTTCTTCTGGTACAGTTACAGTATGTCCCACAAATAGAAAATATTGGAAAGCTCTACACAAAAAAGCAGCGTCCTGTTCTATAGCCTATTACAGATGGCATCTTCAAGGTGAATATAGCTTTGTTAACAAAAACACCCATGGGGGCTTTGTGGTGCATAGTTTTTTCAATACTTTTACCTCTATTACACTACATGTCAGAGGCAAATGTTACTTATTTATAAATATATATTATTATACATATAAGTATAAATATATCCTTTGTAGTCCAGGAAGGAAGTGAGACCGTGTTCATGACCTCATGAACATCCCTTCATACTTAAAATATCAAAGAAAAAAACACATATTACACACATAAAAACCCCAAGAAAGTGTTCCTTGTGTCCTAAAATAAGCTCTGGTTGCAACTTGCAACAAAGGGGTGAAATGACCCTTTTAAGTAAAGAAATGTAGTAGTTTTTCCACCACTGAAATGTGCTCACTCTTCTTCCTCAGAGCTGCAGAAGGAGGAAGAGGAGCTGGGTCGTCTGGAGGACCTGGCCGTACCGACAGCACTGCCAGCCCGTCCTCCGCTGCCTAAAGCCAGGTCGGCCGCAGACGCCACACACCCCTACTACGATGTGGCCCGGCACGGCATCATCCAGGTCACAGGTCACTGCCGATTGTATTATTATTGATAAAAAAAATAATTATAATCTAAATGTTCTTTTGAATGACTGATCCATTAAAAACAAATCTAAATGTTATTTTTGAAAGATGGAGGCCGATAGTACAAATGTCTTCTAAGTCTGGAATTTTCGTGTTGTAAGCTTGTAGATGTGCTGTTTTTGAATAGCCAGCGCAAATCTAAAATGTCACCCGACGCTTCCCGCTGTTAATGGATTAACCACTTCAATGCTGCAATTATGCAAACTAACACTGACTGCGGTCCTATATTGTATTATTCATTTATATTACTTTTTTTTTTTTTTCTTCCTTAATAAATCCACTGGTGCCGCAACCTACATAGAAAATCTGCAAACAGCATTCATTCAATGAAGAAACCTATTTAAAAATCCACTGGCCTCGGGTACATGCCGAGTGCATTCCATTAACCTTTTTTTTTAAATGCTGGTGAAGAAATGAATCATTCCACCCACAAAACAATAGGAAAGGCAAGCCTGGTGCTACTGTACATGTATGCATGTCTGTTCGCCCCTCGTCAGAATCCATGTAAGTCATTTGGCTGCAATAGTGGGGGACCATTGTTGAATTAAGCTGCCCCGGCAGAACCTTGCATTGAAAGTTCTTATCGCCAAACACAGCATCTATTTGCATCACAAATGATTTGATAATGTATTCCGATTATTATGGTCCCGTTTCTTCTCTCTCTCTCTTTCACATGAAACAACTGCTTTTGCCACCCCGCAGGTGCACTAAGACGGCCCCGATAGCAACCAGAGAAAATGTTAGCGTTAGACAAGTGCTGGGAAGCAAAGTTCACACTGCTGGTTCCTCAGAGATAAACCGTAGCAGGCTTGGGAGCGTGCGTGCGTGCAGTGCGTGCGTGTGTGTGTGTGTGTGTTGGGGGGCATCTGATATCTATCTGTATAGAATCAATGCTAGTATAGAAACATTGACTGGGTCTAAACGATTACCCTTATAATATTTTTATGTAGGAGTATAGCCTACAATACAATATATGAATTATAATCTACTACAGTAGTTT
>OOFJ01138536.1:0-13104 GCA_900323375.1 Benthosema glaciale
CCTGGAAATGTCCACACAACCACAGTCTGTAGGCCCCTGAACAGTTCCACGGGAGCATTTTGTGGTTCAGTGCCCAATTGCACATGGGCACGTCAGCAGTGTTGAGGGATCGGTGACGCAGTTTTTTTTTTTTGTAGGTTCAAGGCAATCTTGAGGATATCCCATCTGGGTCAAATGCTGTTTGAGGACGCCGCCGCATCCTGATTTGACCACATCGGGCATCGCTGCAGTCTACAATGTAAAACCCTGCGTGTTATATAACTCTTTAGAGTTGGGATTTGACTGTCTACAGGCCCAACTGACATGCCCTCTCTGAATAGCATGCATGCCTTCTCTAAAGTTCAGTAAGCTGTTTCCGCGTAGTTGAATTTAAAATGACACAGCGTGCATGCCAAGTCTGCCAACATTTGTCTCCATCAATACTAGGGCCCGTACTTCATATTTTGAAGCTTAATTCATAACATTGACGTTTAAATTCTAAATCAACATTTGATGCCTGCGCACACAGCTTTTGTCTCCATCAGTTAATTCTGTATAAAGCAACGCTATTCATTTTTCCAGGTTTGTCAATCAAAAAACTGATTTTTGCCCTGAAAGGCTCTTACTCAGCTCTTAATCAATTTCCTGTGATGAATAACCTTTGTTTCTGTTTGGCTCATCGCAAACATTAATTATTTGAGAATCTGTGAGATTTGATGATTATACCAAATGTAAAATATATAAAAGGACATTCCAGTGTTAGCCTATAAAACAACTCTAACAAGGCTCACCTCTTGAGCATATGAGCAACTGAAGGGGGGGGGAGCTTGCAGCAATATCGACCGTGGTTTCCTACTCATCTATCACATTAATGCCCATAATGCATTCACTCTAGAAAATAACAATAACAGCGCAATAAACAACAATAAAATGTGTGTGGGCCCCGTGGCACCATGGGACGTTGTAATGTCCCGGGGTGTAATGTCACAATGACTAGCATTTGCTGCATTTCTAGCGTAACTTTCTTTAGATTGAATGATGCAGTTTTTGTTACCATTAGGGTGCGTCTGTGTGTGTGTGTGTGCGTGCATGCGTGTGTGTGTGCGCGCGCGCGTGTCTATTCGTGCTTCTTAGATATAAAATGATAAACAGACAATATATAACATATTTGGCAGTAAATGTCTGTTATTTGGACCTATAGCAAAAAAGCACCTTTATCCATCTTCAGAACACAGTTTATCCGGGGACTGCCCATAAGTCCGGCATCCCAATAGTCTTACCTACGTGGCTGGTTAAGACTGAGGTTAGGGTTATCGGCCTACATGGCTGGTTAAGACTGAGGTTAGGCCATCATTAAACATCATTAAAATAAGATCTGGTTGGAAAAGGGGTGAAGTGGCCCTTTAACCTATATACGTGCTTAGTTATATGGAACGCACAATGCCTTGTCTATCACAGTATGCTGCTGTTATAGCACCATTAGTTATTGTTGAAACGTTTTGTTTTACAGGCCGATAGCGATATTAATTTTAAGTGGTTAAAACAAAAGGCCCCAATGGAGATTCTTGCTTGGGACTAACCTGCCAGTGACACAACTCAGTACAAGACTGTATGACAATAGACAAGTCAGACTAAACATAGCTTTAAAACATATTTTTACATATTTTTGTTTTTTATTTTGTGGTTGTATTGTCTAGTAGGCTACAAGTCAGGAGTTGTGAAGTTGGGCTACAATGCGATGCGTGACTGTGGTCTTTCGCAAAAACACCAACTCGGGATTCCTGAATAAATGCCCTCACTCTCCTATCCATTCTCGAATGTCACATCTCCTAGCATCTCTTGAGCTACAGTTTTGTTATAGCTAAGCTGTTCACTGCTTGCCTTTTCTGGCCGTACTAGTTGGCCTTGTATGGTAAGGATACCACACCTTTCTACAAACTGAGCAATATTTTCAGTGAAAGACAATACTGTCAACACTAACCCTTAAATTGTTTGATTGTGATGATAGCGGATCAGTCATTTACAGCACAGAAACACATGGTAACATTGGCTTCTCCAAACCAACCTCAAACGGTATATGCACACTAACCTCGAGTCTAGAAACAGCTGTCAGAAAACACATTACACACACTCACACATGGATTGTCTGACATTGATGTGGGACAGGTAAATTGATTGTTATCCTGCACATTTTACTAATCCTTATAGCTATTCCAAGATTTACAAATGCGAGCTAACAAATCTCAAATGTCTGCTTACCTCAGATAGCCTATGTGAATCACTATATTATGGATATTCCACCATTTCTATTGACAGGCCATAAACACTAATGTTGGACTGACACTCTGTGAGGCATAACTTTACAAGTTCAAATCACTGGACTGACTGGGAACCACAATAGACTACATTACATATTATGTGAGGAGAGGCCTGAGAGTGAATGTCAAAATGGTGTGCATGGTTCCGAGACACCAGAATTCATGGTTGAGCCTTCTGGATGTGTTGTCAAGTTTATTTATGGAACACATTTAAAAACAAGCCAGGGTGCTCGGTGGAGCAGAGGTAACGTATCTGTCCATCACCAGACTATGCTATAGGAGGGTTCAGAGCCACTGCGCTGCATCCAGCTTACTGTGCGTCTACTCTGTACGAAGACAATAGGCCATGTTTGGGAGAAGGATGCCGGCCCGGCAGGACAATGAGCACTGCACTATAGCGACTGCTACGAGTTGGGTCGTTATGTTCATAACAGGGCGACAAGTTCATCGCTCTGTCATCGGGGGCGATGATATAGGGTACTGCGGCAGTGCCTACTTTTCCTATCGATGGGGGCTCCTCATTGGTAGCTGAGTCAGTAGGGTACAACAGTAGTGGCAAACCACTGATATGTCTGGTGAGGATTTATTAGATTAACCACTAAAAAGTTGTAAAAAAACAACTAGCGACTCTAATTGTATATGTAGACTTTATATTAAAAAGAGCACATTTAAAAGCAACCAATGTTGACCAGTTGGCTGACCAATCAATCTGAAACTGCTGTCAGCATTTGGTATATGCAGCAACTCCAGTAAGGAAGCAAATCATCGTTTTCACTTTTCCAAGATTGAAGCTTTTTATTAGCATTTTTGCAACAAGCTATGAAGAAAGATGACCGTGGCTTTAGTGGTTGTTGGATGCATAGACAACATATAAAGGTAGACTCCTCTACTGGCTCTGGGGCGTCTGCATCTAAATGGAAGGCAACATGGAGGCAATGGGAGGCAACGGCAACGCGTGATTGGATTGCACTGGCAAGCCTTCCCAAGATTCCTTGCGAAGCATAGCGGAAGCAAAATGGTAGAACGGAAGGGGACATTCGGTAGGCCAATCAGAGGCGCGACTCCCTCTCTCCCCAGGAGCACTTGCCTTCCGAGACTCCACTTGACTTCCTCCTTCCGTTGGACACAGGTCTCTCCTGTCTGTCTCCAACGTTGTGAGCACATATGGTAATAAAATGTTTAATCTGACATTACAAACATTTAGCATAATTTAATCAATTCTTCTTTCAAACAATTAATCAAATTAATACTGTACATGGCTTGAACCCTAAAAGTATATGCATGAGTATGGCGTCCTTAACTGTTTTCTGAAATGTGTACATTATGATTCCCAAAACTGTCTTCCCCATAAGTTCAATGTTAGCTACAGGCGTTCAGGTCAATGGGGCGGCTGTGGCTCAGGAGGTAGAGCAGGTTGTCTACTGTACATGTCGAAGTGTCCTTGGGCAAGACACTGAACCTCAAATTGCTCGTTGTATGCATGTATGTAAAGCACCTTGGATAAAGGTGCTATATAAATGCACCATTTACCATTTAATGTAGATATGACCCAAGGGGTTGTAGTTCTATTCTGTACCATGCATTTGTTGAGTGAGAGTTCCAGATGATATCTGTGGTTAACTGTGGGAGGAAAATGTAATCCATTCATAAACCCACATTCAGTATTTTCTTTCATAGACAGTGAGGCATACGGAGGGAGGATCTCCAGAGGACCTCATAATGAGCATTAATCTGAATCTGCATGTGGCGCTCTCTGGTATATTGACTATCGAGTATCAGCACAGTCACAGATGGCGCTGGAATGAAGCTGGTTAGTGACTGAGTCATTGCACAATGTGTTGCTTTAGGTCAGAAAGGCAATATTTACTGTAATTACGTAGATAATAATGAACAATTAGCAGGCTAATTCATTTTGAAGTACAGTTGTATGCTCTTGCACTTATTGTGCCATACTGTAGCACATTTTCAATAGCTGTTTTAAGGATTTGTAGACATTTTGCATTCAAAAAAGGGTAAAGATTCAATATTCAATTTCATGGTTTCTGGACCATTTATGACATTCAGTTAGTATTATAAAATTTCAGTTTCAGGAACAGTGCACTGTCCATGGATTCCTCTCTCCCTTACAGTAGCTGTTTGATCAAGTATTAGTGTATTTCTTAGATTTTATTTTTCTTGGCCTAGAGCATTATTTTTTCTTCTCGTGAACAAGATGTATTACTGAAGTACATTACGAAGCACTCCACTGCAAGTTGTAAAAGTATAAGTGTACAGTATGTGACAAATAAAAGTAAATCCACCATGCTAACAAGGAACACTGCTGAATCAGGGAAAGTAAACCTTCCCACTCACAAACCTCAATCTCAAGTCCTTGCCAGCATATAATTATGTCCAAACAACTTCAACTTTATTATGACAGCTTTATTTTACTGATGTAAAAGAGTGGGTAAGATATATGTTGTACAAGCTCCCAACTTTTACAGTTATATGGGTAGGAAACAAGTCAAATATCAAATGGAAAATTTACAATGTAAAATATACATATAGAAACCATGCTTTCGACCTCGGAGGAAAGCCTGGTCTGTGTTCCAAAATCGCTGTGTGAACCGGTCTGGAACGGATGGTAAAATATGTCATGTTGTAGTCAATGATTTGTAGTCATCTGGCAAGAAACCACAAGGCGGAATAAGAAGTACCCATTCATAGTACTGATTCTGCCTTGTGGTTCCCTTCCCTGCCAAATGACTACAAATCTGCACTGACAACATGACGAAAGTTACCATTCGCTACCGACTGGATCATAAACCTGAAATGGTCTGGAATGCTGCCCAGGCTAAGTAGCACTAGCTACTATCAACGCTAATTGTGTGTTGAATCATATTTCTAGTGATTTTAACCACTAGAATAGTATGGAACAATACTTAACAGAAGTATAAAAAGTAGGTATGTACAGTGCTATAGGTCTAAATCGAAAGGCAGAGAAGCACAGAACATTAGAGCACATACTTAGTTGATCAAAGTCCCTCAGGGCTCTATACTTGATCCACTTCTTTACCTCTCTACACCAAATCTCTTAGCTGAAAATAGCCTATATCTACTGTACACGCTCACAACGCCACACATTGTGAGCTTGCAGATTTGCTATTTTAACTGAATGTTAACCCCAGAATCCTAGGGTTCACATGGATTAGAGGTACCACAGAGGCTGTCTCGGTGAACAGCTTGATATGAGAGGCTGATTAATGGAATACTTGGTAGGGTTATAATAAAATGAGCCAAAATAAACAATCTGTCGAGGTCGGATGTTATTTCTGTATGGACTATTTCAGTAATTGCCATGAAACAACTGCACAGTTTGTCCAGGATTGCCTCAGGTCTAATTGGCCCCTATGAATTAGTGCGTGTCAGATGGAGGTACACGCACGCACGCACGCATGGACACAGCTAGACTGTCTTTAATTTGGGCTTGTCTTTTAAGGTTATGGAAGGCCATCCCCTTGACATAATTCAACAAACACTAATGGTGACCAATTTATTTGTCCTTGTATGGTCAGGAGAGTTTCTGGAGAATTCACCAAGCACCTCCAACCTGCCAGACCCCCCACTTAAGGAGTCTGCATGTACAGTAGGCATACATGCTGTGACTGTGTGTCACACATGGAGAGAGACAGACACATACCAATAGCCGATATCAGCAATACGCGGTCTTTACACAAAACAAATGGGTAATGTCCAGACTCCAACATGTCAGGGAGATGCTTATGCAATCCATGTTCACTATAAAACACTTTTCTTTGCATCATCAAAGACTCTCTCTTGCTAAATTTCAGTATTTTTGCAAGTGCCTTTTGGCAAACGCTAGGACAGAGTGTGACAGTATTGGTCCTATGGACCTATTACAGTCTAAGAAGCCTTGTGCCCAGGATTCAGTGTGTACAACGGATGAGATAAGATGGCATCAAGGCACTACACCTCTGAATCAATCACCTATTCCTAACATTGATACATTGATGTGTTGTGCTAATTGTATCTCCATTACAATTAGTGAAGTGGTTATTGCCTGGAAATGATTTAAATGGGGGTAAGGAGGTAGGGCGTCAGTTTGGGAACTGCCAAATTGAAAATCATAATTTGATTTTCAATCATTTGTTTTGATATGTTTTTTTTCCCACGAGTGGTACAGTAGGTAACACAGGGGAGCGGGGGAAAGATAGATGCTGTATATGGACTTAATTTTAATGCAACTTTTCTCATCTAGACGAAAAGCACTGTGGGAATAGCAATCATCTATCTCATGCTGTATGCAAATATGAACATACAGTGTATGGCTGGGGCTCCACATTAGCCTTCATGGAAGCCAGACAAATCTGCCATTGCACAACATTTACCCTTGCCAGATTAGTCTGGCCATTCCAGGCTGGCTCCACATAATCTGTCTCCATGCAGATAAAAGTAATCATATACTTCCTAACTAAATAAATTTTGTTCCAAAAGTGGAAGATGTCACCAAATGTGTTTAGCATTGGTAGAAAAGCAACACTGTAACAAGACCTCCTTCAGTGCAACATCATAGAGCAAAAGCAAAACATATACATAATAGGGTATTCAAGCGCTTCGCCGCTTCGGTATGTGACAACATTTACTGCTTATACGAGTGGTTGACAAATGCATCATCTTGAATCGTGACTAAACGTAACCACTTACAGTGTTACACCCTATACTTCATAGACCAGAGTCCCTCAGACTGGACTATAATACTGTATGTGTTGTGAACTTGTAGATTTGGTATTTTTGCCAAATGTCCAGAGACCCAAGGGTTCATGTGGGTTATGATGATGGCATTCAAATGTGAAGCATGGTTGCAACTTGCACACTTTTAAACGTATTTCTATATTCTAAATAGGCTAAGTGTATCAAACGTAATGAGTTACTGTATAAGCAACACAGGCAACAAATCGTATTTTTAATGTATGTCAACCTTCAAAGACCTTCAAAGAAATTTGAATTAACCACATGCAGCTGTTAATACTGAGGCTGCACAAACCAACTAATTGGCAACACCTGCATTGATTCATCACTGACTAGCCTCAGGAAGATACACATAAATTAAACCATGCAGCCAACTGCTTTGATGCTAGGTTTGAGGAATGATGACTAGCCCTGAACTGTGTAGACATGACATGGTGAATTACCTTGTCCCAGTAAATTATTTTCAACAAGCAGGATAAGTGTTTTCTTAGGGAGTTTGTACAGTTTGCATTTCCTTTTTGCCACTCACTCACTCACCTCTATCCCTCAAATGAATCCTCTGTCTGGCTGAGGCGCGCTCTGGATAATCTGCATGCCCGTATTAGGATAGAGTTCCTATGGGGCGTTAGGTCAAAGCCGTAATTGGAATGCAGCCAATTAAGAGATTCTCTGGCCCTGGTGCGTGTGTGAGTGTGTGCGTGCATGCGTGTAAAATATTACTAAAATAAAATATATAATAAAAACCCTGGTTTACCATTCGTCAGATGTCGGTAGGTACCAATAATACTTTTAATCAATTATATAACAAGAGAATAAAACCATGATTTGTTTAAGACAAATATTCAACCCCCCTCACCTTTGCAAACCTCAATAGCATTTTCAGAAGCAACCTAATTATGAGCTGGGTGAAGCCTCGCATAGCCAGCCTTCATCTGCCCTTGCACTGCATTGCCCCAGGCAGATTAAGTCTGGCCCCTCTCAATTGTGGGAAGATTTCACGGCCGAAGTGGTGACGACAAGCCAACCAGATTTGTCTGGAACCAGGCTATAACCACTAGGGTCCAGTATTCAAATATGGGGCGGGACATTGCAACAAAAAATCTAGTACTGAGAGGGATGAGACTAAAATCCCAGCAGTGATTGCGACAGAAGGTCACTCAAGTCATGCTCCATATATGGCCAGTACAGAATTCAATGTTGATCTGACCCCCTATGCCAGCGCTCGCCCAGCCAGCGCTCGCCCAGCACGACCTGCACGCAATCTCGCGTCTTACTGGTAATAATAATTCAAAATCAAAAACTGTATTTCAATATAATACATGTAAAGTTGATTCAGTAAATTACGCCTTTGCTGAAAATAGAAGATCTACAACTCACTGCAAAGCAATGAATTGTGAGCTTGTAGCTCTGCCAAATAGTATGAAATAATATGATAAGATATGTCTGGAAACCAGACATATCTGCCACAGGGAAAACATATCCCTTGGGAGATTGGGTCTGGTACTCCTCAGTTTGAATTACATTTCGCTCACCCCAGAGTTGTGGGTGACCGTTCAGAGCCCACTATTCAAAGTAATACTTTTTTTGCTGTGACTTTGAAATCTGTTTGTAACCACCCCTTGGAAATAAATCTTCCACGCAGACTAATATCTATTCTACGCTGTGGCAATGCCAAGCTAGGAATGTCCAGTATAAGGATGCTTCATGTGATTAATCAGTGATTCTAGTCGTCTGGCATGCAGGCATAATATGAATTGATCCTGGAATATTCAATGGGAGTTGTAGGCATCGTGACGATGATTAAATGACACTTTAGAGCTTTGATTGATTGAATGACCTAGAGCTTTTGCAATGCTTTTGCAATGCAAGGACCTTTTACAAGAAACAACAGTAGCAATGCGAAACATAGTGAATCGTAGTGATACTAGTGAAAGAGGTTGGTACTTGGTGGCAAAGGGTGGGTCCAGTCATTTAGTTGTGGTCAGTCATATACTGTACGTGGGGCAGTGTGAACTGAATAAAACATTTTTATGAAAACAATTATCTTATGACGTTTGGCATCCTTAATTTCCCTGCGGGATCAATAAAGGATCATCTTATTGAAACGTGTAAATCTCTCTTTCTCTCTCTCTCTCTCTCTCTCTCTCTCTCTCTCTCTCTCTCTCTGTGTCTTCCACACATGCACGAGCACACACAAATTCACTCACTCTCTCACTCAAAGCCTATATACGGAGAGGCATTCCCACAAGTGTACTTAGGATGTAGGTGAAGCATGAGTGCGCTTGAATGACATTGTAAATGTGACATGTCATTCACTGACACATGTGATTAATGGACTGTTGGCCAGGTTGCAGAGAGCAGCTAGAAAACTGACTGCAATAATTGCTTGATTAATGTTACTGTTTTATCCTAGGGACTGGGTGGGTTGAGGAAAAATAATCATATTTGCAAATTTGTGTATGTGTATGTAAGTAAGTGCTCTTTTGCCATTATATTTGTACTCACAATTTGTGATCGAAAGATCATGGGAAATGAGGACATTTTGCTCATTCTATTTATAAGGGTTGTGGTTACTAGGCATACTGATGAGGCAGCTTGCAAGGTGTTAGCAATTCTATATTTGACATAGGAAATCAAATGTACACATACAGTACTGGAATGTACTTTTAATCTTTTTGTACCTTTATTTTAGTTAGTCTAATTTAAAATGTACATATTACCTGGATTGCAATATAAAACTCATTAATATGTGCATTCAAGTACAACCAACAAGCTATTGAAAACAATTGGCAGTTACCAATAAGCCCGATACCAAAGACTTTACAATAATGAGTTTGAATTTAACTTAAGACTATACAGAATTCCCGGAGTTTAAGATTCTTCTGCAGGCTATTCCAAGCTGAGTTGAAGAAAATATATTCTTACCAAGCTCAGGGTGAACTTTAGTCATAAGCACAATGCCCTGGGATAGTACAGCATAAATGTCAAATTTTCTGGCTAATAAGATGATAAAAATAATGCTGTTCCGTCTACCAAGAATGGCCGCCGCCTCATACATAAAACATACCAGTGACAGTGTGTTCAAAAGAGCCAGGAGTAAAGTATCTGTCGACCATCAGGGAGTCTAAGGGTAATAATCCACCGTAGGGGGGTGGATACAGTTTGTAACGATTCTGGATAGGCATCAAAACATGCACACACATGCAAGCACACACGCCCATACACATAGTATGCACGCGCACGCACGCACGCACGCACGCACGCACGCACACACACACATTTTTTCCAAAAAGGTGCTTCTGTGTCCAATGAATTAATAGCATATAGATAGAATGGTATAACTAATGGGCTGTGCTTGTAGTTGTAGGTTAAGTATTGGAGCTACAAAATGAGGCATCACTTATTCACTTCTTGTTTAGGTTCTGTTACCCTGTGTTCCTAATTTGGCATGTCAAACCTTTGAGTCGGAAGTGGTTAATGCTTGGAATATTTTTTTCTCCCTCATCAACTATCATTGTTTTGAGTGTGTTTTCTTTCTCTCCTTGTACTTCTCGTCCTGTCTCGCTCCCTCCAATTTTCTGTCACTCTTCTTTATCTCTCCAACGACTCTCTTTCACTCTGTTCTCCCCCTGCCCTTCAAGATCCATGCATCAAGGTGTTGTCTATTTTCAACATCACTGGCACCACAGTATACCTTTACATGCATGGGAATATATCTATCGCAAACCACATCCAGGGTTAATAGCTTGTCATCCTCCACATAAAACATAACACACATAATGTGTCACTGTCATTGCAGGTGGCAGCTACATGCCAGCTACGTGCCTCATTGACAATGATCTTTTTGTCACTGTCCCTATGGCAAGCCACGTCTTTCCTGGCAGAGAATGCCTCAGGCCATGCAGAGCAACTCCTTGATCATCATCAACACAAGCGGGGAGGTGAAGCCGTGGGCCCCTGGGTCTCCACAGTGGTGGCAGGGGCGCAGATCTCATTACGACTTACAGAGGGTACACAACAAACAAGGAATGTTCAGGAGGGGACATCAATACAATATCACCAACGTGGAGGTCATGCTCATTCGTACTTGCGCAGGCAGGGTGCAAGTGCTGTGGTCGGCTGTGAGCGGGGTGGCAAACCCCCCTATTAATTGGCTTGATGGTGATGTAATGGTGATGTACAAACATAATTATTATTAAGATATCTTTTGGTGTTAATCAATCAATCAATCTTTATTTCAGACCCAGGGAGATCCATATCACAACAATACAATACCACAAGAAATATAAAAGAGAAATAAATAATAAAATGTTAAATAAATAATAGGTAACATATGTACATATGTATTTGTGTGTATGTATTGTATATGGGTAGGAAACCTTGGCCAATTAAGGACCACCATTCTTGGTGATGTAACTAAGGTAATGTAACTAAGGTCCCTAATTGGCTAATGACGCAATGAAGATATGTCTCGTATACCTAAAGCCCTAACCACACTAAAGGGTCACCATGCAACTCCTTGGGTCCAAACGGTTGCACGGAGTTGCATGGTGACCCTTTGGTGTGGTTAGGGCCATTGAACTTATAGACTATGCAAACTGCGATTGTGAGATTTATTTATCAGTGATCAAAATATCAATATCAGATTTTATTTTCATGAGCCTTATGGTCAGTTTTGGTTGTTTGGTGAGTTAAATGTAAGGTTTTTGTGTGTTTTATATTATATTATATTCCAGTTTCAACAAGTCTTGAATGAAAACATTCAAGACCGTTATTTAGCATTATTCAAAAGCATACAGTCCATGGAGCACATCAAAATACCAATGGATTCCCATGTTTCATTCAAATTAGAGTTTTACAGAATGGTGGGAATTTGCCCATGGGCAAAGGGAATTTTCTTTTGGAAAACATTGGAGTAGTAGACTATGCTGTGATGAATCAGTCAAGCAGAGATTCCAAGGGATTTTGCTCTGAACCAATGTTCCCTTTCTCTTTGAGAAAATGGGTTTCCCTATCTGCAGCTATTGGTAAAACAAAGTACATTTTCAGTTTTGGATACCAATTAATTTGATCAATTCAGTGACAGAGAGCTCATTCAGGATACAGCCAGGATATAAACAAGTGAAATTGGAAGTGATATGAAGCAAACAATGAGAAGCCAAAATTGGAACTGGAACACTATAAAATAGCCTATTAATGTGTTCTCTCCACGGATGAAATGAAACAGGTGTTTCACCTGAAAGAGTAGCCTATTTTCTGTTTACTAAAGCTCTGGACCATGCGGTCCACAGGGAGACCACTGAACAAAGTAAAGTCTAGTGTAGTCTATTATAACAAAAGTAAAATATAAAAAAATAAATCATATACACAAGATATACTACAACACTTCTGGGCACTAATTGGAATGAGTGGAACTTGCATGCACTGTAATGCATGAATCCTGATTCCTGCAATACAGTAGAGTAGACCAGGGGTAGGCAACCTATACCTACCTCTCCATATGCAACTGCATGGGGAGAGAATCGAGTTATTGCTCTGACTCTAATGATCATTATAAATAATGTTGAGACAAAAATGTTAAAGGGAAGGGAAAAGGTTATTATTTGTTTACAATACAAATATGTTGGAATTTTCTATGTGGTGTTATTCAAATTAATGTTGACAATTGACATGGAACACTGCCTATTTAGAACATGTATACAAACACGGCAATTTGTTTCCAAAAGGTTGCAGACCCCTGGAGTAGACGTCCCAGTGGCAGTGAGAACTCTGTCCGTGGCCGTGGCGCCCGGCCTGCGCGTCTGATGATGCGTGACGGTGCAGCGACGCAGCGTGGAACTAGCCTGGCATGGCCAGACTAATATCACTGCGTAGATATTAGTCTGGAACGTCTTTGTTGAGGTTTTTTTTCCAAGAGGTGGTTACAAACAAATTCCAATGTCACAGCAAAAAAGTCTCACTTTGAATAGTGGGCTCTGATTCGTCCATCACAAATTTGGTCTCAGGGAGTGCCAGACCCAATCTACCCCGGGATCTTTTTCCTGTGGCAGATTGGTCT
>OOFJ01138537.1:0-12135 GCA_900323375.1 Benthosema glaciale
TATTGCATCTTGGAAATGGTTTTCACTGTGTGTCTTGCATTATAGGTCTAACATTTTATTTTGTCATTCATTCTAGCAACTCTTGTTCTGAAAACAAAAAAACGGGCAAATTGTGTATACTATACTAGTACTTCCGGGTGATTTGTGCTCATAACAAGCAAAGCGATCAGTGAGTGAAGAAGAGAGAACATCTGACCGAAGCTTTAAATTTACTGTCAACAACATTACATCCACCACACAGGAATAATACCATGTCAGATACGGTAATGCTGCATGCTGCACATTACATCATTTGAATCATTTCTATGTGTTTTGGCGCATATGTATGACACGGGGGGAAAAAACACACACAACTTGCGTGCTTTTTAAGTGGCAATACTAGCCACTTGCTAACATTAGCATTACTAGCTGCAGGCCCCTGAATGAGTCCCTGTTGTTGTTAGCAAACATCAGCTAGCCTGTAGCTGTATCATCTGCATTTGTCTTCAATGTCCTGCCAAGTTATCTTAACAATCTGCGACTCCGAATTTGACATCGAGGCCCACGATTTTCTTGCGTCTAACGACACGCTATTTCTTGTTTATTAGTTTTAATTGTCCAGGCGGGTTTTAAAACGAGGCTGTTGTTGGCTGGCTATAAGCTAATGATGCTGACCATTATTGTTGTTGTTTTGTAGGAGACAAAACCTTCCAGCCAAGATGGAGGGGATAAGAAGGAAGGAGAGTACATCAAACTCAAAGTGATCGGACAGGTAAGAAGAGTGATATAATAGTAGTATTATTATAATAGTGTATATGAAACATGAATCCTAGCCATTGATATTATGAATGGTTAGGAATCATGTTTCATATTATTCACTATTGTGAGTTGTCTGGCTACACAAGACTACCTTTAAGCGTACTGTATGGAGAGCTCTGTGTCTGTTTGTGGTTTTTATTGTGATATATGGATCTCCCTTCAGTCCCTTGGGGCTGAAATAAAGATGGAATTGAATTGTATGTCTGTCTGTCTGTCTTGTGATGGACGTGTTCTGTCTGCCTCCAGGACAACAGTGAAATACACTTCAAGGTGAAAATGACGACACATTTAAAGAAGCTCAAGGAGTCTTACAGCCAGAGACAGGTAAGGTTGACAGAGACAGGGCTGATACTGCTTGACAGACGGTAATACTCATACAGGAAGAAAAGTCCGCAACACTGGTTAATGATACTCGGCGACACTGGTTTAACCAGTGAAGCTGAGTATTATTATTATTACCAGAGAAGGACCCCCTTAACACCAGCTCACATTGTTATATCTGATGTTGAAGTTGAACATCCGGCAGTGGCTCAGTGCTAGAGTGACCGGATAGGAGCGGCAACAAGAACGGTCGCCCCTTTCCCATCTCGCCCCTTGATTTTTCCGCCGACCTCATGCCGACCGCTCGGTCCGATGGTTCTTATATTCTTTATTTTGTTTTTTCTGAGAATAAGGTTATAAATAAGTTTAGGGTTATGCATAGCTTTACTGAGGTTAAGTTTAGGTATAGGGTTAGGTTTGGGCATAGCTTTACTGAGGTTAAGGTTGGGAATAAGGTTAGGTTAACCTTTTAAGCATAATTTACTTAGATTACTTTAGGAATACCCGGCTGCGCAGTTCCACCGGCTGTACGCTGAACCCTGAATTGCTCCTGATGTGCGTGGTTGGTGCCTTGCATGGTTTCCCCTGCGATCAGTGTGTGAGAATGGGAGAATGTAATTCTAATGCACAATCTCTGTAAAGCACCTTGGATAAAGGCGCTCTATAAATGCACCATTTAATCCATGTGCATGCAATGTGCATGCAGCTGCACACCCGAACTGCACCATGCTTGCAGACTTGACATGTTGGGAACGCAACTGGGCACTATAGAATAGATCCCAGATTCCCATAACATGTGGCAAAAATTGCTAAGATAACTTGGGAGATTAATTTGGGAAAAGTTTTTAACTTTAAGTAAGAACAGCCATGTTATCTCATAAAAGTCATGTTCAACGGTTGGTTATAATGTGGGTTCTTGCCAAGTGTCGACACAATTGATGAAGACTTTTGATTATTCTATTCTGCGCCTTGTTGCACATGTTGGTACACCAACCAAGTGATGTAGCCCAGCGGTTTGTGTAGGTGCTCTGTGTTTTAATCAAAGTCCTGTAACTTTGCAACATTGAGCCAGCTCCTCCCACCTCTCTCTCTCTCTCTGTCTCTATCCATCTCTCTCTCTCCTGCTCTCCCCCTTGCTTAAGGCCTTAAGGTGTTGTGCGAGTGTAGCCCTGAGCCCAGCTATGTTATGCTACTGTAAAGATCAGTGCACCATCAGTCATTAGTACCCCCATTGCCACCCATAGCAGTCTAAATTCAGTGAGAGTTAACAAAAATGCTAATAAGTGGCATTAAGGGACAAGGCGAAATCAGTTTGATATGTTTAATTTCAGAATACATTGTAGTACAGCAATTCGGCAAGTGAACTGCTCATGCTGCAACGTGCATGAACCCGAACCCACCTCTGTCCATAAACAAACAGAATTAACAGTCTATTCTGCAGTCTGCACCAGGAAATGTTTTGTATCATTTTATATTGAAAGTGAAACAACATTTTTACATGCATAGATTTCAACTATGTTCCAACCACTTTTACACTATTGGAACATAGTTGAAATCTAGTATATGCATGTCAAAACCACAATAACATTGTTATTGTTAAGTACTTACTGCTTTTGTACCCTAGCATTCTGGGGCAAACGATAGGCAAAAACAACACGTCATAATGCTAATTGTTATGTTTAGTCAGAGGCGACTGTGGCTCAGGAGGTAGAGCAGGTGATCCATGGGTCGGCGGTTCAAATCGGGCCTCCTCCTGTCTACATGTCGAAGTGTCCTTGGGCAAGACACTGAACCACTGGTACTGCCGCAATCGGTGTAATGAATGTGTGTGTGAATGGGTGGATGTAATGCACTATGTAAAGTGCCTTGGATAAAGGCGCTATAGAAATGCACCATTTACCATTCAGTGGAGATTGACTTCAGAATACAATCCGTGGTGTGCTTGTAGGTTGGCTATTTTCGTCAAATACGTTTGGTGTAGAAGGAAAAAAGAGCAAGCCAAGTGAAGTACAGAGCGAAGGTTACGTTTACTAAGTATTGATGGTTTAAGACGGTGGTTAAAAGTCTGAGAATACACATGAATCCAACATACTACTGATGATGGTGCCATCAAACAGTTCTACAAAATCTATTATCTATGATAAATCTCTCTCAGCTAGGGGATCCTTGGCCTGAAAAATAAGACCCCTGCAGTAGGGTATAAAGGTGGTAAAAGGTGAAGTGTTGTCACACTCACACAAGCAGACAGCTTGTACAGTTGGGATTCACCACTGACTGCATTGTGATTTTTGTAGATCTATTCATTCACAAAATGCACCAGTCCAGGACTCCGCTGGGCATTCTTTTCGGCCCGCCTAAAAGAGACCATTCTGCTAAATGTACTGTGTTTGCAGATATGTGATGGCTGTACACCTTGTTACACCACTTAAATCATAGAGGCACTGCACTGTTACCGTGTTTATCCTCCATATCCAATTTTCCTCCCGGAGCATCATTTACACTCCAGCATGCAAGGAATGGATGACACTTTCCCCCAAAAGAATCTGCTCTCTGTTTTATAACACTGTCTGTCCTAGTGCTACAGAGTATAAACTGTAGACTAATGTTCAGGCTTCAGATGTTGTTGTTCAACCTTTACCTACATAATCAGTGTTTTTTTTTTGTTACGCTTATGTTTCACGGTGCCACGGAAGTAAGTCACTTTCCTGTAATTTGTCACCAAGTTCTTCCCTCGGTTAGTAAAGTCGCCAACGCTCTCTCTATACCCTGTGCTTGTATAAATGTTGTTTTTGTCGGGTGGAAACCTCCTATGTCCAACGGTGTTACTTTTCAGGTTTCAAATGCAAAAGTAGCAGATCCACAAGCTCAAAGGTGCCTCTTCGGTGTTTCGAGCTTCAAGTACGGCGTTCATTTACCAAAAAAACGTTCTAGAAAAAGTTACAAGGTTTCTGCCCAACGGCAACGATATTGGTGAATGAATGATGGAATTGTGTGACATAATAACTTTGATAATGCAAATTTGCCATACGAGTATATCTGAAGATGGCAGCTTGGATTTATCACACTGTTGTAATCTACTGCTGAGATGTGACCAGTGCTTTGACTGATCATTAAAGTGCTCCCCATTTCATGTTGCTTGCACCCTTTGTAAGAAACCCTATTTTTTTAGTGAAAACGTGGAAAGGGATGTCTATTTTCATCACCGATGTGTTTGTAGTTGGAGCAGAGTTAGTTGGAGGTAGTGTGTGTAGTTAGTATTGTAGGCACTCGGGTGGCACTGTGCCACCCAAGTGCCTACAATACTAACCACCGTTGTTTTTATATGTGTACATTTGACACTGTACAAAGATCAATATAATCTTGGAACATTTAACATCCTTTGTGGTTACTGATGATGATGCTGTGTGTTTTTGACAGGGGGTCCCAATGAACACGCTACGGTTTCTCTTTGAAGGCCAGAGGATCGCAGACAACCAAACCCCTAAAGAGGTAGCTACACCGTTCTCCCTGTCCCTGTCTCTTACTGTAGGATTGTAGAAAAGTACCTATACACCAAAGTTCATATTCTTATGCTTCCATTTACTGTGAAGGGGTAAAAACTATTCCATGGTGGTTTTATCACCCTGTCGGTGAAATATCTCCCAACAATGACTAGACTTTATCCCTTACAGGTACATAACGTACATAACGTATACAATTGAGGGTGGTTGTATTTTGCCTCCCTGCTCATCTATTGAGACATTTAGATGGTGTCAAAGTCATGTCTGACCTAGACACAGGATCTGAGGATCTGAGTTTTGACCTGATGGTCAGTATTACAATTCGAGGTAGACGAGGAAAGTTAGTAGTGCAGCTTTAACTTCTTGTGTCCTCAACTTTACATCACTGAAACAATGTCTTCTCTCGTCTCAGCTGGGAATGGAGGACGAGGATGTCATCGAAGTGTATCAAGAACAGACCGGAGGACTTTGGAACGATTAAAACCTCCTGCATTTCTTTTTTTTATTATTTCTTTCCCTTTTGAATTTTATTCTGGATTTTCCTTTTGTAATGTACATTATTATTATTATTTTTCTTGCTTTTTTTTTTTTTTTTTTCAAACCATCTGGATCGATCCGACTCTTTTATCAGGGCTTCCTTGCTTGCGTGGCGAGAGTCGAAAGCGTAAAGAGCGAGACTGAGGTAAGGATGAAGAAGACTAGAGCCGTTTTCTTTGACTCGTGGAAACGCAGAGGTGTGACGAGTCGCTGCTCACATCTCCCACAGACGCAGGGACACAACGCCCTCGGCCACAGTGGTGCATTCACGGCGAATGTTCCGGCTGGAGCTTGAGCTGACAAATCCCCACCCCTAATTAGTATTTTTTTTAAATCGTTTTCACTATGAAGTTGTTGTTGTTTTTTCCTCAGTCAGTAACCCCATAGCAGTAGCACTAGCTGATCAACTACTGTAGATAGTTGTACTGTGTGTTGTCGGTGCTCTGATGAACCTCAGTTTTGAGAGCCGCAGTAGAATTGATGTTTTGCATAGAGTCTTATGTCAAACATTAGCGTCTTCACCGTTTGGTGTGCTTGGTTCACAAGTTCCTATGCAAAGTATGAATGAACGAACATGTTCAAAATAAGGTCAAATTAAGACATGAGGATATGTTGTTCAGCGTTGTACGATGTGAATGACAGCTCTGTTGTCTTTGACATGGTTGTTCACGATAATGCCATATGCTGCTTAATGCCATATGCTGCTCTTGCCCATAGCATTTCAATAGCAAAATAAAACATTTAAAAATGTTAACAAATGATAAATCAAATCATCACAGATCGATATATTTTCATTTCACACAGCAAAATGTAGTACAGCGAGTGAACCACCTCATCACGTTTTTATATATATTCCCATTGATAGTTTCCATAGGGATTTTTGGACTCTAGAATCCCATCCATAGTTTCCATGGGGATTTTGGACTACACACCAAATGGCAGAGATGTTTTAGCCTGCAAGATTGTTACAATACCATCCAAATGTGTTGATGCGTCCCCTCTTAAAGAGTTATCTTGTCAGACATGTATAGTGTCGGATCGTTGGGTGGCTAAAACGACCTGAGGTGATTTGTTAAAGATGCCACCGTGCCCAATCATCCGCCATAAAGAAAAGAGTGTACCGATCAAAAGCATGTAAGGCATAGCGTTTATGTCAAAGAGCGGTGTACATACCGATATGGTTATGATCTGATCACCATTGACAATAACTGTCCCAGATTATATGCAAAACCCCTAATATGCTCCTGCCACTTTCAGAAGTAATAATGGTGGAGATATTCCAACTTGTGAGATGATGGGAGTTCTGCTTTGCCTTTATTATAGATGGCTGGAATTTTATTCATATTTTATTCTCTTCTGATATTATTAAAATGCCTTTATAATAAAGGCTCTAGAGGTCTGTTATGTTGGTCACAGTGCTACCTGTTAATAGACAAGTATTAGAACTGAGGACTCGCCTCAGCCATTTTCATTTAAACTAAACGCTATGCGGGTTGATTTTCTTTTCTTTTTCTACTGCTTCGTTTGATCGTAGAATATGGAGACGCATGAAGCAAAGGTCAGAGAGTCAGTAGTTGGGATGGGACGATATGAAAAAAAAGGCACGATTATTGTGACAAAAGTAATCGTGATTATGAAATTATGCTTAAAATTTTAAATGTCACTTTTGAGCGGTATTCTGGGAGCGGAACATTTGCCGAAAATAGCAAATCTACAGGCTCACAACGCAATGCGAGCTTGTAGATTGGCTATTTTTGGCGAATCGGTTTGGGTGGAGTGAAATAAAGAGCTACCAAATGTGCTGTTTACAGGTCCGTTTTATAGAGGATTGAAGTGACACCGAATTTGCAGCTCAACAAAAACGAATTAATCTTAAAACGTCTTAACCAAGGAAAATTTCAAAGTACATGTATATCTCTGCAATCCGATTATTGTGAGCTTTTCTTATCGCGATAAACTACATTAGCGATTATCGTCCCATCCCTAGACATGAGAGGTGAGGTACGACTCACAACAACAAGGCCACATGGTCGTGCATTAACTGGCTATGCCAGCAGGCATCCCCTGCATCGATTGATTATGTCGAATTAATTGAATGTGTATTTAACCACGCCACGAACCCTTACCCTAGCTTCTGGGCATGTCATAATAGGCCAAAATAGAAAGACATTCGGCAAAAAAGAATACATTTAGCAACAAACATATGTGATAGCATTATGTATATTGTTTCTGTTTGATGTACAATGGGTGTGTAAGATGTTAAAGCCAAATCAGCCTGTGTAGTGGTTGTAAGGAAAAGCGGAATAGACTCTTCCCTCAATGCCACATGATTGGACACTATTGTTAATATTCCCTAAGGGCTCTACAGATACAGCTAGAATGCCTGTCCCTATTTTGGCGTTTCATGACTGCTCATCTCACATGGTTTCGGGGTATACAAAATATTGTTGATTTAACTTTTTCATTTTTGCATTTATTTCTATGGTTGCTTTCAGGTATTCGAAATTACATTGTTTTAAGTTTTTGTGATATGACGATATTCTATGATTGTTCAAAAGAACTAAAGGAAGAAAAATTTTGTTTTACCTGGTGTGCTCCTTGCACACCAGGAATGTGATAAATAAACAAATTGGCGGTGATTATTTCACATCAAAATTCAAATGAATCACACAAAAGTAACGCTCCTTGTGTGTAACAACCTTAATTGTTCAACCTATTGTCAATGTTCATCAGACCAAGGCAGGACTAAGGCAAGGAAAAGTTAATGTGACGTGACAGTCATTTGAAAATGGCAATGCAAAGGCATTGCCGTGAGAAATAATAATTCATTGCAAATTGTTTGACCTGATACAATTGTGTGTAATTTGGAGCAGTTTTGTTTGTTTATTTCTTCTAATTATTGTGCTCAACTTGTATATTTTGTATTCAATAGTGATATGTGAGCGTGATTCTGTGTATATCTTAAGTGTTTATTCTTCATTCAACTTGTACGCTGTTACAAAGTTCTCCCTAAAGCTTCACATCACGTGTAATTTTATAATTGGAGGTCGAGTCAGTGGTGTGTGTGTGACATTAAGATGGCCAACAAACAAGATGACCAGAGATGGTTTTAAATAAATGCAGTGGCTCGGCTCCCCGAAGGCGTTCCTCATGTCGTTGGACAGTCAACCTTCACACTTTATTATTCGCATCTCTGGCTAAAGCAACAAACGTTCTCTCTCTCTCTATACCTCAGCTTGAACTCTAGTGGAACCTGGTCACTTTCCGTTAGACATTCAGGAGCAGTCAAAAAACCTCCACCTGCCAATGTTGCCTGTCTTGGGCTTCCGCTGTTTGCCTGATCTCAATTTCTGTAGCTGCAACTTGGGTGACTCGCAGTAGTTTAAGAAGTTGGGTGGACATAGAAGGCCAACTGTCCCGTGGCTGGGTTTTAATTACAACCACATGCCATACCAACTGGTTTCAGTAATTAACACACCTTTAACGAGACGGAGGCCAACTAATTAAATTAAAATAAGCTTGTGTACTGTTGGGGTCGGAATGAAAAAACCTGTTTAGTCTCAATGTTTGTCGTTTGTAGCCATGTCAGAAGTACAATTGATTAATCGGTGGTTGTCGGGTCATGAACTGCAAGTGCACATATATTTCCGAGAGTTCACAGTTCACACACTCCCAGTAGAGGTATATGTGCACTTATAAAAGACCTGCCAATGAAAAAGATCACCTCAGACGGCTCTTCTCAGGGTGACTTGAGTGCTCTTTTAGACTTGTGTCGTATCAAATGCATTTGAAATGGTGCTACAGCTTCCACTCTGTATTTGACAGTCAAAACACTTAATTAGCACATTCTGTAAACTGTACTACAAGGATACTACAAGGTTCTTTTTGGCTGATTCCATGCTATAGCTAGTGTATTTTATCTTTCAGACTAGTAGTAGTCTGAAAGATAAATTACACCAGAAAGACACATCCATGTGGTCCTTGTGTTCCAGTGTATTTAAGTACTGATAGAGGTACTATCACCAGTACTGCTAATGTCTGTGGATACACCTATCCATCCGCACATGGGTATAGTCGTGTAATTTGACTACGGAAGCCGCAGTACAAATGCGGTCTGAATTGGTTCTCAACGCTGATCCCCATGGGAAACGAAGCATATGTTCTACATGGAATCCATATTTCACCTTTTTCATGGGCAACACAAAAATGTTGTATAATGTACAATCAGCGATCACCACCTATATGTGTCTGGTGACATCTAAATTAATCAAAGGACCCAAACCGGTGCATACAATTCATACATACATTCATTATTTTCTTTTTGTAAATGCAAAGACCATAATGCCGTCCTTGATATTGGGATGGTACATAGGTTTGTTGCCGCTGTTCTAGCCCATGCATTGAATTTAGATTTCCCCAGACGTGACACTTTGTAATGGGACTCAAGTTGTTAATTGCATGGTATATGGAAGAAATAATGGGATGTCCCTGATTACGCAGTGTTGAGAACCACTTGTTTTAACAGATGTTGATGCACAGTCACTGCACCAGCTCAAACCCAACCAGGACATGACAGCCAGGGATGTTTTCTCTTGTGTTCAGGCCACAGCTCTTGCCGTTAACAGCGAAAGGATTTCTTTATGATAAACGGAAGAATGTCGATGTAGGTGGTTTGAAAATATTGAGGATGATACTTTTGCTTTTTGGAATAAAATATTTAAAAAAGAGTTTGTGTGCTTTGCTTCATTTTATTTTAACCAACTAATTTCAATGGAGCTTAATGGAGCCATGAGAAAACATGTTTACAGTGCCAAAGCAATACAAGTGTCAAACTCAAAACAGCTATGTCACAATTGAGTTGTTAATGTTCTAGAGGGTATAATAAAGCCTTAAAAAAAAAATTTTTTAAACAAAAGCCTCAGATTTAAGAGGTGGTTAAAGATAGCACAGTTGACTGACCTTTGGAAATGAAAAGGATTAATAAACAATGTCTTTGTCAAACAATGTCTGACTTTAATTTACAGCATGAGGGCATCACTCATACCTTATATGTCTTGATTAATTGTATATGTAGGACCACAGTGGAGACAAGCCCTCAGGGTTTTGCATTATCCTTTAAGCATTGTTGTTCAACTGTATATACCTCGGTAGGCTACTTTTTGCAAACTGTTAATAAAGTAATCAATCAATAAATCAAAGTTTATGATTAACCTAAACTAATTTATTGTGCGAGGTCTAGATTGTAACACTCATAGCCTGTTGATGGTGCGATGAATGAGTATCATAATCATAATAAGCCATTATTATTAGCCCTAGAATGGCTGCCTGGCTTGGTTTATAGGCCTATCATATCATAAGATAAACACTGAGGATTGTATTGTGTGCATACAAAGTAACAGCATTTCTTCCCATTTCTAAATGATGATGATCCAATCCAACGTTAAACCAAATTCCAATGGCGAGGACACTGAGGAGGACATTGCTTATTTATTTATTTCAAGCATATTCCAGGAATTCACATCAGTCAAGTGAATGTGATGTCATGCTGGGGTCAGGTGCAGCATCATCCGATGTTCCTGTGACATCACAGCCTGTGTGTGTGTGTGAGTGAGAGAGTGTGTGTGTCTGGGAGAGAGTGTGTGTATGTTGTTGTGATTTTTTTTGGGGGGGGCAGGCCAGACAGCAGAGACGAGAGAGAGCGAGAGCTACGGCGGCCTGTGTCTGTCTGTCTGTGTGGTGGTGATCATAATGTGCAGCGGATTGCTTGCAAGCAGTGTAAACTTTGCTGTGGTGTGTTGTTTTGTATAATCGGGACACGCAACAACAGTGGCGTGGTGAGATCCATCGCGGACGGTGTAGCCCGCGGGACGCGGTCCGATCATCGGATCAGGGATCAGTTGGACGAACGGTGGTGGATCTGCTTCGGTTCGGAACGATCGGGCCCTGAATCGACGGGACTCCGTCGCGGCCCAGAGGACTCGAGTGAAGTTCGAGGCGGACTCCCAAAACTTCTCTTCCTCAAACGAGCTCCGCTCCGCGGGGCCCCGCAGCCGCCGGGGCTCCCTGGTCTGTGTCTGACTGTCACCGACCCGGGGGACCACCCCAGCCCCCACCGTGGATGAGGAAGTGACACGACCCGCATCTATTACCCAGGTAAACTAAAAACGGCACAGTACGGGTCGGGTCCGATGCAATGCAGCATGCATGGTGGCTGCGATGCGATGGGGGAACTTGTTATTCTTTTAGCAGCAGCGACATGCTAAGCGGCTAACGTTAGCCACCGATCTATGAGGCTGACACTGACAGCTCCGCCGTCCGCCACAAAGGATGCTAAGGTGACGTCACAGACCCGGAAATTGATTGATTGAATACTGCAGAAAAAAAAGCACAGGAATGTAGTTCAGTCCTATTGCTTCTTAGTCTAAAATGCAGACTCTCGTAGATGTATTTATCAATTCTGACATTTCAATGTCAGAGTCGATAAATGCATGTCTCGTTTCCATTGGGGTCTTTCATATTCAATTCATCTGAGCCTTATTTATTGGCACACAAAAACATACATTTACGTTGCCAAAGCAAGTGTAATAAATCACACCCCAGTGTGAAGTGAGCAGAGCCTTTTAGGATTTATAAAAATGTTTTTTCTTTTTCTTTTCTCTCTATTTCTTTTAATCTTACCTATTTTTGCATTTTTGAAAACAAGCTATATTCAACTGCCAACTAAAGAACGGAATATTGTGGTTACGCTTGTTTTTGCGCACATTGGGACCACTTTCTTGCTCAAGGACACTTGGACACTAACTCTGGGGGAGCCCGGCCGGGATCGAACAGGGTAAACAGCGGTTCCCATCCGGGCCTCTCTACTGGCCAATCTACCCCTGAGCCACTTGCCGCCAACACTACAGTGATAGTTTTTCTCCAGGACACGCAGGTGTTTCTTCAGATAAACCTGTCTGACTGAAACTCTTGTAACAGTGGT
>OOFJ01138538.1:0-11291 GCA_900323375.1 Benthosema glaciale
GAACATACACTGTGTATTACAGCCATCTCCAACCATTAGGCCTGTTTGAATGAATGAATGAATGAATGAATGAATGAATGAATGAATGAATGAATGAATGAATGAATGAATGAATGAATGAATGAATGAATGAATGAATGAATGAATGAATGAATGAATGTTTTCATGGCTTGTCCCAAGACCCATCCCTTAAGAGGTTATAAGACACCAATATATAATTGTCAGCACAATACTACAGACAGTATAGGGTCAACCACCCAACCAACAGGGCAGAACTGAGAGAGAGAGAGAGAGAGAGAGAGAGAGAGAGAGAGAGAGGTAGAGTAGAGGAGGAGAATACTGGCTCATGAACACAGCGTCCAGTTGATCCACTGCATTCCCTCTCCACATGGGGACCTAATGTTGAAAGGCCAGTTTTCATCCCATAATGCATCCTGCATCTCTTACCTTGCCCGTTGTTTTTTCTCAAGCGCCAGACTGCGATGAGGACGAGCCCCGAAACCACCAGGGCGGGGAGTGCATGTCCTGGGGGGCTTGTTGCCGGAATTAGGACCTTGATAAGCGAACAAGGGACAAGATTTGGCTGCGACGACAGGTGGGGGGCATCGGGTGAAAGGGGAGCGAGCGAGGTTGGGCGGGTGAGGCAGTATGACTAAGGGGGAATTTAAAAAAAGGACATGCCATTCGACCCTTTAGAGTTCCGCCCGTTTTCTCCACCCTGGAACTATTTTCTTGATTTACTGGATTAGCCCTGTCTGCTTCTTCTGGACCCTCATGGCAGAGACATTGTTCAGTATTGTCCGCCTAACGTACAACAGAGGAGTATCCGTCACGTCTGTGCGATTAAAATGTCAGAGTGTGTATAGTGCTCTCCACTCACAATGGCCTGGGCTTGTCAGACTTCATTATTAGCTTATCTATTCACACTGTTCACGTGGCTCTCTTCAAACACATATGATTGGCACAGCAAATATTCATCTGGATTAACAAAAAACGTTTCTGAGATTCCACTACTACTATACTACTCCTCCTCCTTTTTCAAGTTTCAATTTATGAAAAGAGAAAGTTGAGATTCCAGTTCACAGCTGATTGTTATCACTTATCGCGCTGCTGAAGACCTTCCAAGGTCGAAACATGTTGGAAGTTGCCTTTTAATAAATAAAGGCATTTCCTCCTTTCTACTACCGAGTTAATTTATGTACCTCTGATTCATGTGTACTTATTAGCGATAGTTGTTTCCAGGGGATCTTTACCACATAAAGATACAGTGTATTCCGAAATGCTTATGAATTCGATAACTTTCACAGTCTGTCCAACTAGTCGGAGCTACTGTAGATGACATGTTTCCACAGAAATGTGTTGAATAGTAACCTTTCATTTTATACTTAATTGTTATGAAGTGTTCTGGCTTACCATGTGTCAAACAGCCCACACAATCCACGCCAAACACAAGCAGACATACCGTGTGTGAGCCGTGTTTGTTTTTGACCTAGCCCCAACAACTATGTTAAGCATCCATCGCTCTGGTGAAATCCTCCCATCCCATCTCTTACTCATCCCCAGACAGTTACCGCCTATTAAATCACACTGTGGTTGCAACATGTACTGAATCATGTGCTGAAACTAATATCTCAAAACTACTAACATCTCAGAGATGTTAGAAAAGTCATCTAGTTTCTTGGACCACCTTACTATACACCAGGTGTACTTGTTCTCAAGTGTTTTTGGCTTCAGTGTTGCCTTTTCCCAGATTTCTGAATCCAAGTATACTCTGTTTACAACATGACATGACATGATATATGAATGAATGATAACCTTTCGAAAAATATAACATTAATAAAAAGGAAATGGTGCACTGAGGCCTCAACGGTTAGCTGAACCGTCAGGGCACCTAGGCTGTCAAACCCCATACTCCTCATCTCTCTCCCCCTTTCCTGTCTGACTACTGTTCCCTACAGTATATCAATAAAGCCATAAAAAGCCCCAAAACAAACAAATCCTAGCCACCTAAGCACATTTAATTTAAACATTGGCCAAAACATTTAAGTAAGTCCAGTTTTGATGTGTTAGTTCAAAATAAAACATCATAATGACCTAAGTATTGCTTTCTTTCAGCAACAGTTTTACTAATCACGTTTTTGATTAAATTTGGTTGAACCCTTACAGATCATGAGGTTTTATCATCATGAGGTTTCTAAACACAACATTAATAGTAAACATAACATTTGGTCCACTTTCTCTGATGTACTCCCTGTAGTTCCTCCGCATACCCGTAAGGGAACACATACCCCCCATTTTAGAAACGCTGCCACGCAAGACTCCATGGGTGGCGTGTCACTGAGATACCCTAACATTATAATGTTTGTTCTCGCCTCCCACCAAACCACCCACGCAACATCAACAACAACAAACAGGCCTTACACACGACCACTGCCTGTGTGAGACAATGACAGGTGGCCCTGCTTTTACAGCTATCGCAAATATAGCCAAGACAACAACCAACCGTAGCGAGCCGTCGCACACACACACCCACACCCACACACACACCCACACACACACACACACACGTCTTTCTTTAAGTCACACCCGCTTGTTGTTGATGCACATGTCTATCAGATGTCAGTCAGACTGGAAGGACAGCAGGACACATTTTAAAGGTAGAGGGTCGGCGACAGGCAGCCTTAGCAACACATAGGCTAAAGAAACCTTAAGGAAGCCAGCCAACAATATTCTTAATATATAAGCACTTAAAAATATTCAACACACCGTGTCTGCCAAAAATAAATCAGTCAGCAATGATTTAAAAATAAATAAAACACAGATAGCCAGAATGACAGACAGGCCAAGGGCCACATAACAGATAAAACACACACAATGGCAACTCCACTCTGTTAACCTACCAGGAATGATCTTCATTTAAAAGACGAGGGAAGAAGGAAAAAGGCCGCTGAGAGAGCTGAAATGAGGGGGGGAATGGACTGGAGGGAAAAATAAGAGGCTCCTGTTTGCTCACTCTCCACTGCCCTGTTGCCCCTCTTCTTGTCACTGTACTCTATGCTGGCCTAACCGTTTGCTAGGGGGGTTTGATTGGGGGGGGCAGAGAGGGGCGGCAGACTGACAAGGGGGCAGGGTCCCGGGGGCTAAGAGGGGTGTGTTGGTCCGGGGGTAGAGAGAGCCTGCTGGAGCTGTATGGGAGCTATAAATATCCTCCAGATGATCACACGGTGTCAGACTTAGCAACTGATGGAAGCTCACTGGCGGCCACTTGGCTGAGCGTCGTCCCTGGAGATTCCCAGGGAAACGCAAGGCAAACGATGACGTTGGGGACGTATTCTGTGAGATTAAGTCACAGGTCTCTCTCTCTCTCTCCCCACCTGGCCAAGAAAGACACCGATCGCGACACCATCTGAGAGCACTCCGCAGAGTTAGATGGAGCATGATGACCATATGGCAGAGTCATAATAATATACTGTCGGCACATACTTAGAAGACTCATCACCTGAGTCCTGCTGTGCCCAGAAAGCACATTGGTGCCATACGGTACATAGTTTACTCGCTTGTGTCTGAGATTGTGAATCGGATGGCATTATAGGGGAAAACCGTTGGAACCCAATCGAAAAAGAGGAAAGGAGAAAGAAAAAAAACTCATCAGGATTAAGGACTAAGGAATGGACTGAAATCTTTCAGCACACAGAAAGAAACGCACAATTGACCTGGTTGGATGTCAGCACTGTGCTCCTGTTGTATAGTGAATGATGGATGGGGCAGAGGATATTTTAGCATGGTCCGAGGCTCAGACCTCCCTTAATGCTCATCCCCCGATTGCTTTTGGGAGTCCGGTAATGGACTACACATTCTAACTATAGCACGTTCCTGGCTTATGCATATGGCACTGTAAATTGCAGTGTTGACAGACAATACAGTACATGCCATTTCACTGTAATGTTAAGTGTGTTTTTTCAGTTTCTGAGAGGAAGAACAGCTGGCCCTAGTCTAGTCTCTTCTCCAGGTATGGAAAATGTGGGCACAGAGTTCGGATGTGCATTCGGACGTGCTCTGTCTCTACAGGGCAGGCGGCTATACTATGACACCATGTGGGCGCTTCCGAGAGGTCCACGCCATGGCATACATTCATTCACGGCTGGCATACTCATATGTCTGTACTATGAACCCATGACCTACTGCACAGTACAACATGAGTACAACATGTCTGCCACAATCCATTCATCTTTCATGTTTGCCCTTATGGCCCATAAGGTATTCTAAACTTGAGCCCTGTGAAAGGGATTCCTCTGCTGGGGCTCACTTATGCCACAGAAACCTAACCTGCATGGGCTCCTAATATGGGAGTGGTTATGATATACCGTAAATCTTCCCGATGTCCTGCTTGCTCTGCTCCCCGTTAATAATCGACCACGAGCTGGCAAGACAGTGTGTTACAGATCTCCCGAGGAAAGACGCCACGCTGGAGGGTTGTGGTAAAAGTCAGACGCTATAGGTCGAGCTTTGAAATAAGCATAAACACACTGGCAGAATCTCTAACATGTGTGGAAGACGTCAGTGGGGGCGGGGGGAGGGAATGTGTGCGTTACAGTATGTGCACGTGCACGCGTTTGCGTGTTTCCACTTATAGAAAGCTCACAAAGCTAAACAATCTTCCAGCATGCAACTTTTATTAGACAAACCACAAAGCCTCTGCGGTGTGTTGACTTAGGAGTTAGGACCGACTGATTAGAAATGCACCATGGGAAATGACTAACATCCCAATCACTCCTGGCCAAATCCTCAATGTAAGCCATATGTTATCGATCTGTGCGTTAAACCTGTGCCTACAGTGTGGGCAGCAGATGGTTCTATTAGCTACAGCAGTTTTAACCACTCATTCTCTGGCGCTGGCCAGCCCAGAGCTCATTAGATCCTACTGGACGGCAATTAAAGCTGCTTGCAGCAGCCTTTTTCCTCTGTGGATGCCAGCGAGAGGCAATACAAACTGGCAGTTAACACTCTGTTGTTGGAGAATTATACACAGCTAGGGCCCCGTACACTGTGTACACAGGAAGATACTCTGTGTTAACCTTTCTCTGGAAGTATACAAATGGGTCCATTTGTGTCCATTTTACACTGTCAGAGTTAATACACTATAGACTATACTACTAGACATTAATTATGCTGTAGCTGTAGCCAGGCTAATCTATGCTAGTTTAGTTTCTCTACATTATATTTCTCTATTCCTCTATCCTGAAATATCATCTCATGATGCGTCCAGCAGAACTTTAGATGGTACTTCAAAGGTAAAGTAGGGTCAGCAGTAAGAGATAGGCCTAAGCAGCTAGACTGGTTAACTTTGTTTTGAGCAAAACAGTGGCTAGATTGCCAGCCCCACACGGCAACGGCGGCTAGCTGCCGAGCCACAACACAGGCTATTGATAGAGGGCACAAGTCTAACAGGACTCCGTCCCCTGGTTGTTTTTTTCACCTTGGAAAGGTCAGGCTCGTAATTGAACAGATTTGAGACTGGTCTGGGGTGAGTCACGGCAACCAGAAAAGAAACAATCATGTTCTGCTGCCGTAATGAAAGGGACCAAGCCGGAGAGTAGGCCTATAGCTAGCATTTGATGAATTACACAAAAATGCACTGGGCATATTCTCAGAGATGGAAATACAGACTGGAGAAACGAAATGGCATGTCTGGGATATAACTTGCTCTAATAGCCCCTGGTGCCATGTGTGGTGGGCAGACTTTAAATGCCGCCTGAGGCTCATTACAAACTCTACTTGTTGTGCTGCTTTTGTGTGAGCATACGCACAGCCCGCTTCATTCATCAGTAATCAAATGTCACAGACACAATGTCACAGGCGCCCTTTGTTCATTGGTACAGTAAACGTCTCCGACAAAGTGGTTTGAGTGTGTACTTGGAATCTCACACTTGGGAGACAGTTTTTTTCTGGAAAAGGAGCTTAGAAGCAACGTTTCCAGTGATACAGGTTAATGCGACCAGCTTGACCAAAATGCACCTGGTATCCACAGGGGTATTACTGATAACTAAGATGCCTCATTTAAACAAGACAGACACCAAAGCGCCGTCCCAGGGTGTGGTTATTATGGTGACAGCTATTTAATTAGCCAACATACCATGGATACCCTAGTGACGTGGGTCTCTGCAGTAAAAAAGAAGGCTCATCTTGAATATGGTTCTGTCTTTATTTCATTGACAACCCAATAAAACACAACTACAGGAACATTAAGGCTACAGAAATATGAAGTGTTGATAGCAATATTAGGAATCCAGTATGGTAATCTCGTCTACTCTGTACAGATGGTTATCAAAGCTGGCTGACCATGACTGATAGCAGACAGTAGGTGTCAGCAGTGAGTTAGCAAAAAATGGTGGTCATCTGTTGGGATGGTACTGCAGTCTGCAGCTGTGTGTGTGTATATGTGAGTTTAGAATAAAGTGTTCATCTGGAGACACACTGTATTCTGGCCACTGTATTTTATAATTCTCCGTCTTATAGGTTGTGGATGCAGTTAGAATGTGATCGTTACATATTAATGGTGGTCTTAATTAATTAGTCCTTAATTTAGTTTAGTTTGGGGATATTTTGAACAAAACATGATAATTTAGTTAATGTATAAAGGATTAGTTGTATCTTATGATGAGCTGTGCCTGTGCTCGCTGTTTCATGTGGCTTTGATACCATGATATATCTATAACATCGGAATGAATGACTTCTTTCCTGATGACTAACACTGAAAATTGATCCACGAACAAGGCAGCTAATTCGATCCAGACCTGCAGAGAAGTATCACGTGTGGAACTGGAACCAAACAAACACACCCAGAGAACTATGAGCAAACTGTTCCAAACCTCTCTCAACTCTCTTTCTTGCTCACACCCACAACAGTCAACGCCCATGTGCGTCGCTCTCTCTCTCTATCCACTCAGTACAAGAATGCAAAAACCCAAATTACGAATTATTTTTATGGATGTTATTGAAGGACTCGAGTCCGGTCATAAGACAGTGATTCAGAGTGTCCATCTGATTCATCCTGTGGCACTGTGTGTGTGCCAGAAGTGAAACCCAGGGATGATTTGTACTTTCATTTCAGCCAATACATGAGTTGGTACACACTAAAATAGTCACCAGAGTTAAATGAACACTGACATCTTAGTGTGCGCACCAGAAGCATTTTCTGGACATTCCTGTCGGTTCTCCAATCCGGGGGAGAGGAGCGTAAAATGCACTGCAGGCGGTCGAGGCAGGTTACGATAATATATCATCTACGCAACCCCCACATCCTGACGATAACATTACGCAACATGAGGGGGCACACAGACCATTCTTCAGACTTCAGACCAGTCTTATCTTACCCAAGAGAGGGTAGAAAGCCAGGAACATACTCATTATTGTGCCAAGAACACAAGGCTTAATGGAGCAAAGTGGAGAAAGGCTCCCAAAAGCAAAGCACCACACCCCCCTTCTGTCATTGATTCTCCCCTCGTCTCCAGCACGCCAGCCTATCTCTGCAGGGACCAGGCGAGGCTGCACGCTTCGCACACACACACAGCTCCACCTTGTCGGAATTACTGAATGTCTGGATCATCTCAGCTGGCAAACACACAAGAGATGCCTCTTGAGACATACTGCTGGGAGAGAGCAAGCTCAGAAAGCTCAATTAATATCAGCACAAAAGATACCTCTTGAGACTACTGCTGCTAAAAAGCTCAGTTAAAAGGCTAGAATGTCTTAACTTTGTTAAAAGTGATTTTAGAAGTCCTACAGTAATTAACAGATGCATTGCCACTAAAAGCATGTCAATGTGCTGAGGGATAAGGAAGGATGTGTGTTGGCATGTTTTGTTTAGCACCTATGCTGCGGCATGCTGCCATTTGTGGATAACATAAACATACTTTTCACCTGTGGTTGTCCATTAAGGGAGGAATCTCAGTCTTGTTGCCTTTGTAAAAATGCATAGCATCTGCATTCTACACTGGGGCGTGAGCAACTTCCCTAGTATCACAGTGACACCAATACCACAAGTGAATTCACATGCATATGTTGGAATTACAACCGTATATAAACTGACTCTCATCTCACTGAAACTTTTCCCAAAGGGAAACTGTCCCCAGCCCACATCAATAAATGCACTGCACTGTCAAGGATGGGCTCTGTGATATGTAACTTCAATCTACTATAACTATAATCAAATCATCCCAGATAATGGTTTGAAGTAAAAAACAAACACAGCAAAAATATAAAACCTCATAAGCATACAACTCACCCCCCAAACACACAAACCTCACACACTTCAAAGAAGGGGCGTAAACCCGACCAACAGCCGTGACATCACATGCAGCAAACAGAGCAGCTGGGGCAGGACAGGAAGTACAGTATAGTAATTTACCTTCTATGAAGTCGGGCCAGGTCTTCTCCTCTGGTTCTTCCAGCGAGTGGTCCCACACCTCTGTGTCAGGTGAGCCGCATGCCGCTGCCCCTGCCAGGAGCGCCCGCTCGATAGCCAGCGCTTCAAGGACATCCAGGTCCAGCTCCTCTCCCTCCTCCTCCTCCTCCTCCTCGGTTTTAACCGGTGAAGGTGGCGACTGACCCCCAGCCTCCTCGGGACTGGCGATTTTCTTCACCTCAATTATCTCCTCCACCACTACAATCTTCCTCCTCATGGCTGCCTCGTCGTTGTCGGGGTCTTCTACGGGCTGACAGGTGTCCCCCAGGTGTGTCTGGGCGTCTGCAGGTGTGGTACTGACAGAGGGTGTGTCCTGATTCTCCTTCCTGTCTTCCTCCTGCTCCGAGGCCTCGGTCGCGGAGAGTCTCTTCTCCCTCTGCTCTGCGCTGCGCTCGGCTGCCTGAGTGGCCGACTGTTGTACAACTATGGGAGGCTCCCCTTGTTCGGTGGTGAGGGGGCTGTCCTGTTCCTCGGCTCCTACTGCCTCTGCTGCTGCCTCTGACGCTAATTCTCTGGCTGCGGGTTCTTCCCTCACGGAGGAGGATGTTTTCTCTTTCTGGCCCTCCCGCTTGATTTTCTCTGAGAGCAGGGCTGGCTCCTCCTCCCCTTTGTCTGCCTGGGCCTCAGTGAGAGCAGCTGCTGCCTGTGTGATTTCCTCGCTGCACATTCCTTCAGCAGAGATCTTTTTGGGGCCATCCGTCACTGCTGGCTCAGGGCCCGTGACAGGACCCTGTTTTACGGCGGCCTTAGGCACAGATTTCACCTCTGTGAATGTTAGTGGCTCTGCGGCAGGTGGGGAGGCAGTCTCAGTAATTATCGTTTCTGAGACTTGAGCCTGATTTTCCCTTTTCTCCTCCTCGGCCTCTGAGGATTCTTCCACAGCAATGTTTATGGTTGCTGGAGAATTAGCCGCAGGCTCACCTGCAGGTTCCTGCGACTCTATTGGCTGCGCGGAGGTTTTCTCTGCAGGTTCGGAGCGTTCTTGTGTGAGCTCCACTCTGACCGTCTTTTGCACGGTCACTACTTCCAACTCGGGTAAAGTTGTGACGTGCTCTAATTTCACTGTCTCTGTGTGGGTCACTGAGGTCAGTGAGGTCACTGAGTCAGTGACCTCATCGGCAGAGCTCAATAGTGGTCCCTGTGTTGCTGCTTTGTGTACACTGGTCACTTCAACATTCCCTGCCATCGGTGCAGTGACCGTAACCTCCACCGGGGGCGCTGCAGAGAGTTGCTCTGAATGAGCTGGTCCTGATTTAGCATTGCTCTGGTCCACAACTTGATCAGCCACTTCCTGTGTTATCTCTGTTTCAACAGGTGTTTTAACCTCACACGTGGTTTCTTGTAGAGGCATTGCGGTGGCAGATAAATGTGATGATTGTGGGGAAATTAGCGGTGGGGACTTGGCTGTGTCTCGTGTCGCCTCATCAAGGGCCTTGTCTTTAGATTTCTTCTTCTTCTTTTTAGATTTAGAGCCCCCCTCCATCACTGTGTTTACTTCCACAACCTTTTCTGCGGTGATGATGTTGACATTGTCATGCTGGGGTGCAGAGGGCTCATTATGTAATATCACAGTGTCATCTGCTGCGGATTTGGAGCTCTCCACAGACACTGGCATCTCTTCCGCTTTCATGACCTGTGAGGTCACTGTAACACTGGTACTCACTACTGACAGCGTGTGTATCTCTGCAGTGTCCTCTGTGACACTGTTGCACTCTTCGACAGGAGCTGTGGGCTCCGATGTACAGGTAGTCGTCGTTGTAATGGCTGCATCAACAGCCACTTTCGGGGCCTCCTCGTCGACGGTCACCGCAGCAACTTTGGGCACTTCAGCCGGTTCGGGTTTTGTTTGCAAGTTTTTAACATCAAGAGGCTCTTGAGTCAGCTTAACTTCAATGCTATTCTCCACAGCAGGTAGTGCTGGCTTGCTAATGTCAGTTTCATTGGGGAGAGCGGAGGTCCCTAGAGTGACAGAAATTTCAGTTTCAGTTTTCTTAGCCTCTTCTTGGTCGATTTTTTTAAATGATGCTTTTGCTGAGACCTTCACCTCTTCCTTGGTCTCTTCTACCTTCGGCTGCATAGCGGGGGGCGTTGAGGTGACAGATTTGATCGTGGCAGTTTCAACTGGGGATCTGGGGGTTTCTTGATTGACACCACTCACAGCCACTTTCCGAGGCTGCTCTTTTGATGCAATTTGATGTTCAGCTGGAGCCATCGTGTCTGCTTTAATGGGTTCCTCTGACACCTCCCCATTTATCTTCTCACCTTTGACCTCTTTAACAGGCGCTGCCGAGATAACTGGTTTAATGGCAGCAGCCTCTGGCTGCACAGGAGCCTCTTTCCCAGCGTTCTTGGGCCTCTCCTTATTGGCTTTGATATAAGAGGGTGCATCAGAAAGCTTTGATGCTGCAGCACCTGCAGCCACTGCAGCCACAGGTAGTAATATTGCTGCCTTTGTCTGCGAAACTTCCGGTGCTGAGGTTGCTTTCTGAACCTGGATCACCTGAGCGTTTTCCCTTTGGACTTCAGGAGTTTTCCTCACCTCCATCACTGCCGTTTCACTGCGGAAGCCCCTCCCCTTCCTGGGCAGAGGCTGAGCCTGGTCCCCCATTTCCCACGATGCTTTTGGTCTGACGGGCTCGGCGGAAAGTTGGCGACCCCTGAACCTGGGGGTCCGCTGAGAGTAGCCCTCTTCTTCTCCTCCGTCGCCCGTCCTTTTGTGGCGATAGCCATGGCGCTCAGTATACGCCTCGTGGCTCTCTTCCCCGGCTTTGCCCCCCGGCTTGGGAACATAAGAGGTGGGACCTTGAACGGTTTGGACCCCCCGTGC
>OOFJ01138539.1:9933-25802 GCA_900323375.1 Benthosema glaciale
ACTTCTTTGCCTTTTTTACTATTTTGAAAAACATTTTTGATTAGCTCAATTAGCCAATATACATTGACACGTTGTGAGCTAGACTGGCCATTTTAAATATTCAAAAATGTTTTTCAAAATAGTAAAAAAAAAAAAAAAAAAAAAAGGAAAAAAGTTAGGCAAAAGGGGTTTAGGGAGTGACGAAAATGGAGCCCTTAAATGTCCTGTTTCGTTTCTACTATATTACATCATTTTAAAGTGCTTATTATGCTCTGTGTCTTTGATGTCTTATGTAAAGCACTTTGAAATATGCTGCCTGACTGTACAAATAAACTTGCCTTGCCTTGTCGATCTCAGGTAAATGTGTGAAGGTGCAGAGGAAGCATGGCCCAGCACTGAGCACTGTGGACGGCAGTAACAAGCACTCCCCCAGCCACAAGAGGAGCGCGGCTCCCAGCCCCGTGGCCCACAGGACGCTGAGGGAACGCATCATTCACCTTCTGGCCTTAAAACCCTACAGGAAACCTGAGCTGCTACTGTGGTTGGAGAGAGAGAAGGCCAGCCTAAAGGACAAGGCTGACCTGACCTCAGTTCTGGACGAGGTGAGACATCTGGCACATTGCTGTGTAGTCATCGTAGCTGGCCTAGTGTTTAACCGCTTAAGCCCTCAATAATTCGTAAAAACCTGACCTGAGTATGCTCTGTACTGTACTTGATTCGCTCTTCTTTTTCCCCTCTGCACAGAATGTCTTTGCAAAAAGTTACAAGCTCACAACGCTTGTAGATGATATATTGTCGGAAAATCGTCCCCCCAGAATAGGGATGCTAGGGGTCCAAATGTTTAAATGTGGAGAATTTGGGGGTACCAGCTGAAACAATCATGATGAATAATGCTCCTTTGAAATTATTAGTTATATATTTTTGTAATCATCACATCACAAGACCAGTGGATGAAAGGGTTAAAAAAAAAAAAAAAAAAAAAAAAAAAAACGCATTGACTGGCCAATGGACTCCTCGGCTTCACTCCAGAAACATCAAATAGTCGTTTACTGCCACAAGCGAAAAGAAATGTCTAAATGGCTGATCTCGAGTAAGTTTATCTGAGGTGTATTTCCTGTACTGGGTTATGTTTGAAAAAGTACCACCGCAGTCGTCAAGGGGAGACTGTGTGCCGACGCGGGTAGCTGTAATTAGGGCTGTGCTCTAATTATCTTTTTGAGGAGAAGATTGTGTTTTGACAGGAGAGAGCCGGGGTGGGGAGTCTCCAGCTGGACTGACTGTTCTATGAAAAAGGAGATGGTTTCAGGATGTATTCTGGATAGATTCAGTTCCGCGTCTTGATAAATTCACTTCACTTAAAACTATATTAGTAGATATGAAGTGCTTTGGTTCACATTACTATGGATTTCTTACGGTCACTGAAAACCTACGTCTTGTTTTACTTGTTTAAGATGGGGTCAAGCCAGGCATTAAATATCTGCCATTCTTTTCCAGGTTGCTAAACTGAGCCCTAAGGACCAAAGCTTCACTCTAAAGGACGAGTTCTACAGGCACGTCCAGAAGGATTGGCCTGGCTATCTAGAGGAGGAGAAGCAACTCATCCACAGGCTGCTGGCCAGGTTGGTCTGACTTCTGTTATCTATCATCTCTCCAGCGATCCCACTCATGTGGATTGTGCATTTTCAGTTTACTTTAACTCGTCATGACGTGGTGGTGAGTTATCGTTTTTGACCGGTACAGTGTTGAGAAACAGGAAACACAGAGAGTCTGGTCTGGCTGGCTGGGAATCGAATTGGGATCTCGCTGTCAGGCATTAAAGCCCCACGTGGTTTGCGTGCTAACCACTCGGCTATGGGATCGGCCCCAACGTGGTGGTGTTTCGTTTCATGTGGTAAACTTGGACACCTGTAACAAAAAACGTTTCTTTCACGCTTTCTTTGACACTGCAGATATCTGTGAGGAGATACGGATAGGGAAATGACCCTCACTGGAGGATTGATGCATTTTGACAATGTGCTGGCATTAATATGGCCAGGTGACCCGGATTAATACAGTAGTCCGGTGGGATCACGGTGAAAGGGCGCAGCTACTAAATGACCACTTCTCTGCACTGATGAATCTGTTAATAGCCACATCAAAGCAGGGGCAAAATATTCACTGCATGGTGTTGCCAAATAGCATTAGCACAGACGGGAGGCTCAGAGTAGCAGGGGCTGAGCTGTTCAGGATGAAAGCCGTCCCTCTATTCTGTACTGTATGTGTGCTGTTGCTCTAGCTGGCAGTAAACACTCTGGCCGCGTGCTTTTGAAAACGTTTTGAAAGTACTGCAAACCCAGCTGATTGCACAGCCAGCCTTTTCATTTTACAACCCACTCTCAGATACAAAAAGGAAAAGAAGAGGCTCCAAAATGGATGTTATCAAAATGTTCTGCTACATATGAACAGGATACATAATGCTTTCCATTAGTGTGGAACATTTCTTCCTGTAGCATCTGATTCTAAATGACAGAATATATTTTATCGGTTTGACATTTCTAGCTGCGGCTGCAGAGTCAGTAAGCTTTATATCAACAACGTCCTGAACCGTACAGGAGCTTAGAACAGATTCCATTGATCATGCGGTTGAAAGCGTTGTTTGAGTCCACTGGGAGTAACGACTAGTCTCGGGGTCTAGCGAGGTCTGGATGGAGGAAGGAGCTGTAGGAAGCAGATTGCCAGAGGAGAGGGTTTGGCCTGCGGAGCCTGCATCTGTTACTATTGTTCTGCTCAGTGCATTGGATACCACTCAGTCTTTATGGCTGCAATGGGATTGAACGCCTTTGACTGCTATTTTAGTTTTTATTTGGTATGCTAAAAGAAAATGCGTTGTGTCAGTTTGAAAACATTTCTTAACCGAGCCTCCCGGCTCTCTGGAAGGCGATGTCACTGGATAATGGATAATTTGCCGTTTACTCGTAACATGTGCACGACAATGAACTGCATGGCCCACATAAATTGCTGCTCATCTTTTTGCAGCTCTTCTGCAGTAGGAGTTCAGTCTAACATAGGCCTATAAATAAATAAGAAAGGATAACTGGCTCACCAAGGGCGATGTGTTCTCGATGTTTCTGCAGGAAACTTCAGCCACTCCACAGTAGCCAATTGAAGAGTCTCCAGTCCAACCATTCATTCCAGAAAACCCCCGGGGATTCGCCTTCACAACTTAGCCCTGCCAAGAGTCTCTCTGCGGTAAATATTCACCTCAAATGAATTATACCTTGAAGTTCTACCTCGCTTATTGCTTTTTGCACAAAACAGAGAGTTGTTTGCAGCTTTTCCTCTGCTGATATACTGTAGACGGCTTTAGAGTGTTATTCCTGATTGATATTTCAATAACTAGTGTGATCGCGTCCAGCAGCCTGTGACTAAACACACTTCTGTAGAGTAAGGAAAGGAACGTTTATTGGTGTGGCACCATCTGTTTTGTATTTATTGAAGTGCTAGAGGCAGTGGAGACTCTTCTACTTCAGAAATCCAGTTATAACTTTTCCGTGTAAAATAACACAAGATCTTATGTTACAGCTTGTGAGCCTTTTATTTAAAAAACATATATATATTTTTTTCCTGAAATTGAATATTCACTTGCTTTATTTTGTAGAAACGCCCAGTGCCCGCTGACCCTTCCAGTTGTCAGACCCCTAAGAAACAAAGACTACTACTAGACCAGAGTTTACCTCTGCAGTCTCCTTCCAATGGAGACCACCATGGCCCCAATGGGACCCGCACCCCCTCTGGTCAAGGAAACACTAGTGTACAGACGAAAACGGAGTTCGAAAGAACCCACAATCACATCCAGGGGAGCCCGAATGGCCTCTATTTGCGGCACAGTAAAGTCCACGGCTCATCATCAAACATTCCCAAACTGGAGAGAATGGAGCCCACCACCCCTGCAGCCCCGAGTCCTAAGCCTCAGCCACAGACTGAGACCTCTGTTTGCACTGACCAGCAGCTTGCCAATGGCCAACATAAAAAGAAGAGGTCCAAAAAGCACAAGGAGAAGGAACGAGAGCGCTTAAAACCAGACTGGATCGAGACCAGCCCGGATCTGAAGCAGAACCAGGAAAATCTCAATGGTAAATACAAATAACAAAATCACACTCAACGTGTGAACTGAGTGGTGCATTGGTGAAACAGTGCCCCCTGTTGATACGGCAAACACATACGTGAGCTAAACATACATACATAGGGAGGGACAAAGCCAGGCCTTGGAGTGGTTGCACCACTCAAAAACAACAACAATCAAGAATAATTAAGAAGTTAATTATCCAGGCTTGTCTCACAGCCTATTGGACCACACACAACACACCTCCAAAACAGCTTCTGTCTAGTACATGTACAGGTGAAATGTTCTATTACCCTAGTTGAACTGCAGTGAAATGTATTCACATTGCAGCGTGTTGTTGTTCGGTACTATTACTTTTCTTTTCTTCGGGCCCTCTCTGCTCTGTTGATGATTGACTGTGGAACAGCTGGGTGACCTCTGGTCGAGCGAGTCAGCACGCAGTGTTGCCTCTCACTCCGGGCCTCTGGCGTCACCACTTTCCCCCGGAGCAGGTCTCTTATCAGGGACAGTGATAAACGAATCCATCAGCCTTGATATGATGGTAGTTTTATCACCTTTGTATTGGCCAATTGCTTTAACCCCTTTTTTTGTGTGTGTTTATTCACAGACCCAGACAGGGCTAAAACACCTGTCACTTGCACATCCGCAGAGGAGCTGCCTGACTATTTGATGTAAGTTCAAAACACATTTGGACACGCTTTTTCGATTATTCTGACTAAAGCCTAATCACCTAAGTGACTGCGACGTGTTGTGAGCTTGTACAGTCGTATAAATCGGGTTTAAGACTCCTAGATCCAGAAGGCATTTCTGAAACCTGCTCAAACAATCCACCAGTTTCTGACGAAGTCTAAAGTTTGCAGCCGCCTTAGTTATTTTTAACCCCCATTTGATTTCTGGGATGTTTCAGGTTAGCCAGTCCACCTACTCGTGAGGTATTTTGGTTAAGAAAGGGATTGTCCCAAAACGCTTAGATTTTACATTCAGGAGAGTCACAGTCGCATGCACAGTGAAAATGGAAGGAAAAACAAATGTCTAAAAGGGCCATCACACATAGTAATAACAAAGCTTCACAGAGAATGACTCAGAAAACAAATGATCTAATGTCTTACATTTTTACATCTGGACAACACATCACACTGTCGAATCCTTGACGTGTCACAGTCTGTTCATTCATGCCACCAATCTGTGTCGCCATCTACTGGACAGACTGGCAAACAGCATTGCCTTGTGAATTTCAGGTCGCATGCCTTCAAGAGACAAACGCCAAGTACTTACAAAAAGTACAGTTATCTGGAATGTTTACGTCATTTTATGAATGGTTCTTCTTCTTTTTTTTTCTTCAGAAAATACAATGCCATAACAGCATTAGAGCAGCGTCAACAGTATAAGGAGGACTTCTGTGCTGAGTACGACGAGTACAGAGCTCTTCACGACCGGATTGGTACTATCACGGAGATGTTTGTACAGCTGGGCTCAAAGATCAACAGTTTGTCTCCGGGGACAGAAGAGTACAAGGTACTGACTGGGCCAGGAACTGATGCCAGCTCTATTTTGGATTAAAATTTCAGACCTGATGTGTTTTGGAACACAGATGTTTCTTCTCTTTTTTTTTTGCTAACAATAATTTTCTTAATGTTTACAGATTATGGAGGACCAAATATTACAAAAGTATAGAAAATATAAGAAAGTAAGAATATTTTGTACTACTAAAACTACATGTTGATTGTTTGGTGTTTACAAATCCCCACATTTTGTCTAAGCTAACTCGGTTCTCTTTTGTCTCTGTAGAGGTTTCCTGGGTATCGGGAAGAGAAGAAGAGATGTGAGTACCTGCATCTGAAACTGTCACATATCAAAGGCCTGATCATGGACTATGACCGGACACAGGCACCGTCCTCACTCTCACCGGGGTGGAATGTGATTGGACCAAAAGCTTCGACAACACGGACCAAATGATTGGCCAGCTGGAGTGTTAAGGACTTTGTGTACAAGCTGAAACACTATTCACTTTACTCCTCTTGAGTGTTCATGGAATCAAGGAGCAAGGTTCTCTTTTCAAAAGTGGGCCCAGACCACCAACTCGTGATCAAATGACGCCCTTTAACGCTTAATACAGTAGTTTTTAAGAATGATTGTTATTGGAATGGCTGGACAGTGTTCTGCTGTAAAAATGGTGAGATGATGCAGTGAAAGCCAAATCCTTTTTTATTCTAAACTCGAAATATATGTAAATTCTCCTGCCCACATACTTTGTAAGTATGTCTTTTGCCAGGACCAAAAAGGAGCATATGGATTTGATGGTACAATCATAGCAGAAAACAAATGTTACAAAAGTCCTGATATTTAAGTACAAAGTACTTTGCTTATTCATTGTTTTTCATGGTACAAACATAAATAATGAGATAATACCTTAATTCACCATAATAAGGTTTAAATCAATACAAATTCATAAGAAATCCCATAAAAACACGACTATATCGGCTGTGACCATGTAATAACAGCCTGGGGGAAATGCCACTTATTTTCCTTTCACATAACACCTGGGATCTTCTGGAGGCTACTGGAAAATTACATTCATTCTATAGAAATAAAAGACTTCAAATTTTAATTCTAATTCATTATCATGAAATCATGTAATCATGAAATTCAGTGACATTCATAGAGCACAATATGCAGAGTCTGGTTAGAACCACTATCATTGTGATAGTGAGCGTTTGAGTTGTGAATGTAGAACATGTAGTGCAGAAAACTGCCCTTTCAAATAACATTCTGATAGTTTCAGGATAGAAATGTAGCTGGCTAAACTTAGCAGTGCTATTTTCAACACCAACACCTATAGCCTTTCTGGAATCGCCCTTACATTATGTAATGGAAAAATACTGGTTTCTTTTCATGCTTCTTTTAATAACTGCACCTATGTCGTGACACATGTGAGGTCACTGACGTACCAGCTGGCCAGACAATGTGTCAAACAACAAGTTAATAAGCGTCACGCTGACATGTGCGCTGACAGCCGCCAGAGAGCAGTGTCAGAATGCTCCGAGGCGGTTTGGTGCTAAATTGGAGGTGTCAGAGGAGGAGGAAGATGCTCGTTTTGTTTCATTCTCAACTGAATGAAGAATGGTTTCACATGCATTAGGGCTGGGGCAGTTAACATAACATAATTATATCAAAATTAAAAACTGATATTTGAATCAATAACCAAATAAGAAAACTGTTCCAAAACAATAAATAACAATAAATTGTAAATTACAATCGACAAATTGGATTACCGTAGTTTGTTTAAGTATTATACTTTCTTGTACAATGGTACAATGGGCCAATCTGTGACACATCCACAGTGCATCACTGTGCTTCTACATCTGCTATTTGTTCAAAAATATCATATATCATACATTAATCATAATTGTGGCAAAAGTTTGAAATAATAGTGAAGTCATATCGCCCAGCCCTAACATACAGTACATGACTTGGTCATGAAGTGAGCGAATGCCTTTGCCAACCAGGCGATGGCCTCACACATCGAGTTGCGGTGGACAGAATAGGTTTTTGCCTGTTTTGGAAATTGCATTCATACAGGATGTTAAGTGAAGCAAAATGAGCGCTCCCCTGTCCCTGACACGACCAGATTCCTCCCTCTTAAGGCTCATACAGACTCCAGTTTAGGTGATAGCTAATTCACTGCGGTGTAGTTTTTTGTCACTTCACCCTGGAGTATGTAAATGAGCCAGGGTGAAGTGATAAAAAACGACATCGCAGTGAATTAGCTATCACCTAAAATGGAGTATGCAGGAGCCTTTAGTCACATGATCAAACTCACCGTCTCTTGTCATCGATTCCAACGGCGGAAGTTAGATATTTTATCTGGCTACTGGTTGTGGTGGAGATGCCTTTCAAAAAAAAAAATTATCTAACTTTTACCATGACATCTACATCCAAATTATTGCTACTTGTGACTTCTCATTTCACTTCAGCTGTTGTGGCTTGAAAGAAACTATAGGGACCAGATTCAATTATCCTTTCAAACAAACACAACTTTTGTCTTAATGATTGGTTGAAATGGAATAATGAAGCTATGCCTTAATATGCCTGATACACATTTCTTTGACTCAGATACCCATGTTCTGAAATGTACTTAATCTCAATTTTGTTCATCTGCACAGTCAAAAGTGTTTTAAGACTATTTTTTAAATGTCTTTTGAAGGAAATGCTGAATTTAAGTTAATGGATTTCTTTTTGTACTGCAAATGTTATCTCACCTGTGTTGACTGTATTGTTTTTGTTCATGTAAGTCTTAATCATTTTGTGTCATAGATGCATTTTATTTCTTAATGTAACATAATCTGTTAGATAATCATGAGCAGAAAAGAAAAGGAATTTATTTGACATGATTTTTCAGTCCTATCAAACACCACTATCTATCTAAAGCCAGAATTATTTCATTGTTTTTAACATAAGAAACGTGCTGGACAGCTCAACAGATCTTTTTCTTCTTATCATATATTTATTTTCTGTTCTTGACCAAATTGCATGTTTGCAACTGTGGTACTGGCTCCTTTCGTTTGAGACATATTCGTGAAGAATACCGATTAGGGATGGGCATTGATATAATGCCAATATCAGAATCATTTGAGGTTAACAATGTAAATTTCAGGCATCAGGTATTTAAAATATATATATAATATATAAACTTCAGTATCAACAGACTTCTCTCAGAACATAGTGTCACGGTCGGGCGGAAACCTTAACTGTTACTTTTCAGGAATGGAAAGAAAATAACCTGTATGTATTTCAATAGTTATTTGTCACAAGCTCTCTAATTTTCATTGCTTAAGTATTTATAGAACCCAAAGACAGACATAACCATTTTCAACCTGGTGTCCATATTTTGGCCATGGTATTATTATTATAGGTGAAAATTTTCAACCATTTCAAAAATACTTAGTGTGATGATACTATCATCATATGACGAAGTATGAAATAGGGCATTAAGTTACAGTACACGCTTTGTGCCCGACTATGACAATATGCTTACTGTTCCCTTGTGTGCAGTATTGGACTGGGCTGGGTTTCCAGAAAGCATCTTATTATGAGGATGACGATGCAATACTATGCTTGTGGGAAGCCGGTGGGCTGTGGGGTTAATCAAGTGCTATGATGTGTGATAAACGTGTGTTTTCCTGTTGTTTCAACTACTGTAGGTGCCTTTTAGGAAGGAAAGCAGCAGAGCTACCTGGAGTTTACCCATCATTGTTTTTTTGTTTTTTTTTCTGGAAAAACCCATGGGTCTACACAGTATTTCCACCATAACCTTTCATGCCATAAAGTAGTATTGGTAGTGTTCACAGAACAGGGTTTACGATTCCCAGCTCATTCAGGCTCATTTCAGATTGTGATTACCGTAATGTTCAGTATTTTCTAGTTCTCAGAGAGAGAGAGAGATGGACACCAATTTGATGGCATTGAATTGCCTTGCTGTATGCATAGGCCTACATGTAAGTGTCATTATTTCAGGGTGTCCAGGTATCACAAGGGATAGAGTTCCTGTCCACCACTGTGGAGGCAAGGCAGGAGTTTGATTCCCCCAGTACGTCAGAAAAACTAAAGAAGCGTAATTATTTTTGGATGAGTTTGGACCCTAAATAATGTTTTCACTTTACAATCCCTTCTTTCAAATTGTATTTCATTCCGGTGCGCTTTACCTTATGTTTTGGTACCGGGAATGCAATGTCTCACTAGAAATGTGAAATTAAATGTTGTGTCTAGTTTAACTAAGTCACTGCAATTGATCTACCTAGGAGAACAAATTTCTGTAACTATTTATTGCTTTTTATGTGTTTGTTCTTTTGGGGGGGTTCTTTCTTTGCACAGTTTATTCTTTTCACAAGCAAAACTCGAAGTATGGTGAAAGGGAAATGGAATATATTTTTGAAGTTTTTAATGGTGGATGCTTTATAACAATTCCATCCTCTTGAGAAATGCTTAAATGCAAAAAAGTGTTTTCTTGTCTCAGTAAAATATTGACAAATAAAAGCTCTTTACAAGTTTACACGTCTGATTTTTACAATGTAGCTACAATGTTTCCACAAGAGGGCAGTGTTAAACCAGCTGTAAATAGAGAGTATGTGACAGCCCATGCATCCAAACTTAACAAGTTTGGATGCGTTAAACTCAATTTGCCCTGCCTCACTTTAAGCATGCGAATACCCTCTATAATTGAACAGCAAATATAAATGTTAAAACCTATGCTTGCATGTATGTGACAGTGTGAAAAAAACTGGTGCAAAACATACCCTCTTTGGCAGAGGTAATACAAATATATAAACATACAAGGAAGATAATATATTAAGACTTTATTTCAAAATACTCTGTTACACACGCTACATATTACAAATAATTATTAAGGCTCTTTAATTTAGTAACGTGATTTGCATAGATTTTAATTCGCCACAGGATTGTGAGCACAACCTTTTCCGTCATACTTTTTTCATTAATAACAATGAAGCTGCAATCCAGAATTCATTTCAATAAAACATTATTTTATCCAACCTGTATGGCAGATTATGTTAATACAATATTACTATCATATCTGCAGTGGTTGGAGGTGCTGGTCTCCCATACTTTTCCATTAAGAAACGTGGTATCCAATATTTACCCTAGCCAAGCAGGAATCATCTCTTGGATGAGAACCAGGTGGTAGGCCTACATGTGCAGTTTTTCAGGAGTACATATGAAAAGGTTTTATTCCAGGCAGCGTGTTATACACTACAGCTCTTTACAACCATATTTTGGGTGTAAAGGAATTTTCCAAACTTCACACATTAGTACTCTGATTCAGTAATGTTTTTGTCTGTGAGTTTTGCATAGGGCTGCTCTTTCTCGGATGCAGACAAACATTAGACCAAAGCTGTACTAACATGGGATGTTTGGAAAATGTCGTTACACCCAGAATATGGGTGTAAACAGGTTAGTGAATCAGGCCCAATGGCTGTATCAAAGGCAGTGCCATGCAAATAAATAAACAAGTCCTTTACTGAGCCAAATTTCTAAGATGTTTTGGCTTGTAGATTTTTCAGTACTTGATCCATGTTACTGTAGAACAGTCGACAAAGAAATTCAATACATGTAAAATTAACTATACAGTGTAAACTGGTTACAAGTATGATTTAGTAAGCAGGCCCACACAATTGCAACTATCAATTTAGTCTCACTCTTCTCATATAATATCTATGTCGCACACTGAAAAAGAGATCACAGTGTATTATGACAGTGGTGCACAACAAGTATAATTATGAATCAGACATAGTTACTGTACATATAAACAGTGCAAAGCCACGGTAGAAAGTAGAAATTTGAATGGCTCTTTTGGACAAAAATATGTTCCCATTCATTTGATCAGACCCCTAAACCATAGTCAAAAATACAGTACAAAGATTAGACATTCCAAACACTGTTGTACGAAAACAACTTACTCATTAAAGAAGTGAGTGGAAAACAAATGCATTTTAGGCTATATCGGTGCAGTTTGGTGTAAGTTAATTGCCAAGATCTTAGACTAGTTGGTAGAACTGCTGGTAATGTCCTTCCATTCTGCATAAATACATACATACAGTACATGATCCCAATTTTTCAAAAAGCATGTATTCCAACAAAACTTTTAAATGTGGTCATTCACGGTTTGATTTTTAACTTGGGCTGCATGAGGGTTATTATCCCTAGTAGTGAAGACATCAGACCACAAAAGCCCACCACGCCTGCATTCGACTGGTATACACCCAACCTGTCCAATGGAATGAACAGATCGCAAATGTTCTTCAACGTGTCCAAGGCAACGGCTGGGTGGCTTTTTAGGCTCTCAAACAGCACAAAGAGAAAAGCATCCAGTGGGGGGAAAATCACCTCAGCGACCTCAGGACTGTCACTGAGGTGCCGGTCGATTTTCTGCTGAAAGCGTTTATCCCTCGCTCTCTGCACCATCAGCTGGGATATCACGTAGACATCTCTGGTCAAGTTCATAACTAGAGAGATGAAGTAGCAGCGAGAGGCGTTCAGGCTCCAGCGGTCCTTGTCGAGGTCACGGATGAGGCCGACGTTTCTGGCCCAAAGTACATTGTCACAGATGAAGTAGAGGGCACGGTTCACGTTGGCCACCGTGAGGCACAGGCACAGCACTGGGTCAGAGAGATGCACGGTTCGCTTGGCAGCCTCAATGGAATGCACTGTGTTCCCCAGTCTGAGCACTGAAACAAAAGCACAGGACATCAGAGCAGTTGTCAATTCAATTGGAAATGTGAGATTAAATGAAGGTTTTCATTCATATTACCGGTAGCTAAGTTTAGGAGTTGGTGACAATAAATAAGCAAACAAACAACTCTAAAATTGTAGTCTGTCTTTATTTATTTATATTTGAAAGGTCTCCTTTGCATTTTGAAAATGTTATTCAGATTTCTTTTTTCCACATCATGCTCTTTGCTTAAGGCATCAAGCAATTTCACACAGATACAGGTCAAGTGGGCACCTTGGACATTCTCTTTGCTTAAGGCATCAAGCAATTTCACACAGATACAGGTCAAGTGGGCACCTTGGACATTCTGGGCACGAGTGGATATATAAGTTTTGTAGCAATTGTAGAAATATTAAGACTGTTGTAAACCCCAACACCCCTGCAGCTGAGAGTGGTGACAGACAAGCAAATTGCCTTGTCTGTCAATCTGGTGGTGGGTGGGGCCACCAATCTGGCACACCTGTGGTTATAAATAGGAGCCACACAAACATTCTCCTTCACTGGAGAGGTGCTGAACACCCCTGTGCCTATATGCTGATGCATTATGTGACTGTAAGTTTGCTCTTTTTTGTTTGTTTCAGTATTTGATTTAGTTTGATGTCCAAGGTGCCCACTGCCCACAGACCTGTTACCTTCACAACTTCCTAAATGCAATATTGCAGCTGCTTGCTAGAAGACAATGAACATCTCTTCCTACAGAGCCTGCCAAAATTACATACAATTCCATAGGCTGCATCCACTCAGCCAGGCACCCATTTGTTCTTATACAGAGTGTCTCATCCTACAGAGCTAACAGAATCCAAGAGAACACTCCTTCATACAAGCATATCAGCAATCCAGGAGATTAAGGTCTGCAGAACTTTTAGTTAAAAACAAATAAATAACATTAGCAATTTAGCAGTAAAAGGGGCTCTGCACCTGTTCCACCTCTGTAATTTACCATTGTGCCATGTTCATGTACTATTGAATATACAAGCGTCAGTCCTTTAAATTATCCACATTTTAACACATTTTAACAAATTAAAATGTATACGAATATAATAATATACCACATTTTAACAAATTAAAATGTATACCAAAAACATTGTTAACTTATCAATGTGTAACTCATTCACACTCAAGAGTTACATATTTAGTTGACTAGCCTATACTCACATTTCCGTCCAGAACTCATTCCAGATTCCAGGCTGTGGAGTTTGGTCGCCAGCTCTTTTCTCTCTGAATTGTTCCGGAGTAAATATTTTGACAACGCGCAGGCATACTGGGTCGCCCTGGGGGAAAATATACAATACAATCAATACAATCTATTCTTTAGCAGCTATCGATGTTAGCACACCATGACACCAGCTATACTATTACTCAACAACACAGCACTTGATAAGTTGTAGGGAAAAAAAACCCGCTGGTATAAGATATCGTCAACAGACACTTAAATTAACCTTACCTGAATATACGGTCCCGCCCTTGACTTTGATTTGAGAATTTAATGAAGGCGTCCATGGTGAAATGTCTTTGAGAACAAGTTGTTCTAGTTGGGCGGAGGATGATACTGCTCAACGGTGGAACAAGTACTTAACCTTCTAGTGCAACAGTTAACGTCGCAAATTAAACGATCTTAGTTACGTACTGTAACTCTGTGCACGAACAACATGAACAGTCAAGTAATATATCGGTGATAATAACCCCCAGTCCGTGTCCTGATTGACTGGCGGACTGGCTGCTGACTCTACGATCCACGACACACCGCTAAATACAGATCCTCGAGGATAATATGGCACGGCTCGTTTCTCCACGGAACGTTTAGCGGACGGAACGGTGGCGTTTAGAGGACGGACCAGTGCGTCTACTTGCTTAAAGGGACACTTCACTTTTTTTTGCTAAATAATATATGTTAATGACGTTAACACTTTCATGGGATCTTTATGTGTGTAATATGTAGTTTTAGATATTTTAGCTAGACTGCCATGGGCAGGCTTCCCTTTCGGGTGTTATGAACCGGTCTGGAGCGGATGGTAAAATACGTCATGTTGTAGTCAATGCAGGCAGGAAACCACAAGGAGGAATCTGTATTGTGAATGGCGGAATTCTTATTCCGGCTTGTGGTTTCCTGTCTACATTGAGCTTCCATGCGCGGAATAAAGAAGCTGTACGCTCTGTTCTCTTCCGGGTTTTTAGACGGCTGGTGAAAATAAGCTCCATTCATATAGCCTATAATGTTTTCAGATAGTGACGATTAAGTCAACGAGTAATACACTGTCTGGATGTCACATTGAATGGGATTAAAAGCGGAGTACTTTGTCATCAAAACCCATGCAGCTGTGTTGAAGGACTATACAGCATATGGGACTCAAACTGAGGTGAGCTTCATTTTTATTGGCTTTTATTGATGTATTCCTTGACATGTCATCACGCAGCACGTTTTTGTTTTAAGGAAGTAATTAAAATTAGATTTTTATGAACTATAAAAATACACAAAATTCCCTTTTATATTAATATTTATTTTTTGGGGGGTATTCATTGTTAGCTATGGCCATATAATGACCATTTGACCATGGATGTGGTCTAAAAATGTAAAAACGTATTTTTCATTTCACTGGGGCTCTACCATATGTTTTGCAAAAAGGGTGAAGTGACCCTTTAACATGGGTCAACCTGGGGTCAATGGTCCAGAATCAGCTTGCCATACTTAACTGGGTCGCTCTTGTTTTGCCTGTCCATATGGATGACTTAAGAAGCATGAACTTTGACTGAGACACTTACCTAAGAGATACAGTAAGCTAGTCACTCACTGACAGGTTACAGTGTGACAGTCCACAGGTTACAGGTTACAGTGTGACCACACACACGGGTATTGACAACTGTGATCTGAGATCTGCTGGTGAACATGTTATTTTGATTGGGAAATACATTTATGTGATCCAGGAGAGGTGATCCCGATTCCACAGGATGGCGCTCTGGTGTAGCAGTTTAACACCTGTCTCTCTAATCATATAGACGCCTTAACAGACGACGTCACACTGGTAAACACCACTATGCGCGCACAAAGTGGCTGCAGAAGAGCCCTGTCTCTCATAACATTCAATGGAAAAGTTCTCACTACAATCACGTGTAAAAATGCCCCATCAAACTTTCAGATGCTGTTTTTCTCCCAGTGTGGAGGAAGAATGGTTAGGATTTTTATTGTGATCTCTCGCCCTTGAAATATATAATCCTTGGTTTCTGTTGTGTTTGAACAATAATAGCAATTCAAAACAGTTGTCCTCAGAACCACACCTCCAGTCGCTGTCATAACAACAGGAGGTGCGCTCATGGTCACAACAGCAGAGCCAGTGTTTGTGCACGGCTGCACTCGCACCTGCAGCCCATCAAGTATAATGTCCTGCGATGGTGTTGCGCACCCAGACCTCTAAGCTCACAACAGTCGCTTCCGCGACACAACGTGAGCTTGTATATCAGCTGTTCTCAGTGTGCAATACTGTTGCACAATGAAGTATAATGTATCCT
>OOFJ01138540.1:0-13748 GCA_900323375.1 Benthosema glaciale
ATTTTTGTGCGGTAACTTTGGTATTTTGCAGGGGTGGCCACAATTCGTCTAACTGTCACTGACTGTGGAAATGTAGGCCTTAATTTTGGGGGCTTTTTTGCCTTTATTGATAGTACAGTAGCTTGACAGGAAAGGGGGAGAGAGATGGGGGGGAAGACACGCGGCAAAGTCCGTCGGGATCGGGAATCGAACCCGCGGCATGCCGGCAGCTCCCTTGATGCTGTGTGCCAAGCAGGGAGGTATTGGGTCCCATTTTTAGTAGGGATGTCCCGATACTGTATCGGTATCGGAAAAGTATCGGTATCGGCGCATTTTGGTCATATCGGATCATATCGGTATCGGCAAATATGCCAGTCTAACCACAGATCCAACATAGTGGTAAGGGGTTGACACGATGGCAGGTAAATTAAATGTTGGGGCATGCAGAGTTTGCTTTCGAATTGCCCAAACTGCAAGTGTACATTTGAGTGAGTAGTCTGCTAAAGATAAAATAAGTAATTTATTTTTTTTATTATCACAAATAATAGTCTTTGGTATCGGTATTCGGTATCGGTATCGGCTAAAATAGAAATCGTGGTATCGGGATCGGATCGGAAATGAAAAAAGTGGATCGGGACATCCCTAATTTTTAGAGTCTTTGGTATGACCCGGCCGGGGCGCGAACCCCGGCCTCCCATTCTGTAGGCCTAATGTTAACCACTTAAACTCCCTATTCTTAGTGGGCAACTGTACTTGGGCCGCTTGTTTCTCTTTCTCTTTTCTAAAAAGCAATGCATTGCAAGTCTGTAGGTCTGTCATTTTTGGCTATGGTCCCCATAGAATATAGAAACTGCAAGGGGTTCAAGTGATTAACCCCATTTTGTATTTAACCGTTTGCGATGCGTTGTGTGAGCTTGTACATTGGCTATTTTCACCATAATGATTCTCCTGTCTCACTTCTCAACTGGCTCGGCACCAAATATTTTGATTTGACATTGTGTCAAATCATAAAATGTTCCACTATCATCATTATTTATTCATACGTTATTTTCTTAATGCATGAAGCATTGTCTCTGACCATGGCAAAATGTTGGGTCCTGAGTTCTGACTCGATCCTGGTCATAGAGTTTACTGACCCTTGGCAGTAAAACCATCTATTTGTGATACAGTGCATTCGCCACACGAGGGAGCCAGAAATGAGACAGACCAAGCTGTCAATAATGAATGTGATTGTGTTCAACAAATAGGTGCCATTCGAAGGATGAAGAAATGTTGGAGAGTCATCCAATTTATTACGGTATAAATATAAATACTAAATTATTTGTAATCATGGTGCCCAGCAGATTGGCACAGAAAAATAAGATGTATCTTGTCCCCTTTAAAAGAACATTCTAGCCTAGGCTATATTAATAATTTCATTACAAGGTCAATTCTCATTTATAGACTACTTAATTTAACTTCATGACTAATATTAACTATTTTGAAGTTTACAAGAAGGCACCAATGGCTGAGCCAATAGACATTTATTAGTAGCCGCTGCCTCCAGCCCTTTTCTAAGAACTGTTGCTTATTAGGCTAAGCTTATATAATATGTTAAAGACAAGTTCAGTTTATGAGTTCAGAGTTCAACAGGCTGCAGGCATGCTTAGAGGAGTCTGAAAATGCCTGTTTTGCTTCCAGTATAGTGGACAGTAGAGCATCCAGAACCTATAGGCACTAGATTGCTTTGCTTCCAGTATAGTGGACAGTAGAGCATCCAGAACCTATAGGCACTAGATTGCTTTGCTTCCAGTATAGTGGACAGTAGAGCATCCAGAACCTAGGCACTAGATTGCTTTTTAAATTGTGCTAATGTTAAGATTGTCTTAAAGGGGCATTCCACCCATTTTAATAATATAGAGAGTATGCACATGACATCATCATACCCATAAGTTATGCGGGAACGCCCACTGAGTGGCAAAAACCTACTTTCTGGGATTGACATCCCTTACACCCAAACAGAAAAGTCTGAATGCATTAAACAATGTAAAACTCACCAACATTGCAGCTGTACGGAAAGCTTGAATTATTCTCTTTCGATCTGCAAATATTTTGTTTCATAAAAATCCACCATAGAAACATTATGAGCTACTTTCTGTCAAGAAATGCCCTGCATTTGATAGAGTGTCAGAGTTTGGAAGCACTCGTTATCCGCAAAGCAACCTCCTGCTTCTTCTTGCATTATGTGCAAATTAAAAACAGGTGCTACGTATGGGCTGTTGAGTCATAGTCACCAAGCACTTCCAAACTGCAGGACTTAGAAAAAAAATCATCTGCAAGGAATGTCTTGACAGGGTGTAGCTCATAACATGTCTACAGTGGATTTTTATTAAACAAACAATACATTGCAGGTAGATAGAGGATAATTCAAGCGTTCCGTACAGCTGCAATGTTGGTGAGTTTAACGTTATTAATACATTTAGATTTTTCTGTTTGGATGAATGGGCTGTCTATGGGAAGTTGCCATGTCTAGCTGAGGGGGTGTCCTGGTGGGAAAACCGGGAATGCAGTGAGTTTTTTTGAATGTGGTGGGCGGTGATGTCAGTGTGTTCAGTGTGCCTTATTTACGAACGACCACACACTGGCCAGCCCCATCTCCAGGGTAGGGTTGATGAGTGCGCCCACTCAGCACCCCCGGTGCGGAGCGCACCGGATGTTCGAACGACCACGCACCGAGTGCACTGAATAAACGAATGACAACAGAGCACACCCTGAGCACACCAGTGTGTTCAGGACGCATTTCCGAACGAGCCCTATACCTTAGAGTTGTTGTGTGGACATACTAAAATGGTCCCCCCATTCTGTGTTTCCTAGAAACGGAGGTCTTTAAAAAATCATTAACATGGTGAATCTTGATGATGTCATCAAGATGTGTTTCACCATGTTAATGTTTTTTTTTTTCAGACTGTGTTTTCTAGGAAACAGAATGGGGGGGCTTTTAAAAAATATATATATATCCACACAACAACTCAACAACAAAGTATATTAATGACAGTAAAATGTTGAAAATGGGTTGAATTCCCCTTTAACATTTCACTGTCCTATTACATTTCTGATAATAGAAAACAAATTGACAGACATTGACTAGCAGCTGTCCCTGGTGTAAGTGGTTATGAGACAGATACTAAAGACCAGGCCAATTCTATAATAGTCGATTACAGTACGTCTATTTTGTTGAAATTGAGTAAAGGAAAGTGTGTTGGCCATAAGGTATACCAAAATCAAATTGAAAATAATACAAAAATAATAATAATGAGCAGTGCTGCAAGCCTGCAATATGGTTTTGTTTAGGCTGCATTACAATTTTAATTTCATAGCACTGCTGCATGTGTCCTCAAAAGACTGGACCGATTGATTGTAATTTGTTTCCCCTCTCTAACTACAATCATTTGAATGTTGCACTACTACTAAGATCCCTTTGAACCTGTGGGATTTGACCCAGTAAGCAAGGCCACATGGATAAGGCTGGTTATCGTCTTATCAGCTAAGACTTGAACTCTGTAATTTACTCTTGCTAAAGTTGGACCATTGCCTTGCTGCAGTCAGCATCCTTAACAAGATTAACACTGTAAATATATCTTTAGGCTTTACTACAGAATGAGGCTTCAGTACTTTCTCCTGTCCTTATGTGTAAAGAGACGGGGGACATGATGTTCAAGAGCTCTGACATTGAATGTGAACTGTTTCGATCATAAACAACAACATTCAGTTTTTTAATATTTTTTTATTCAAATAATTCAACATTCCAGCAAATCCCTGATGTACAACTTACATTCCTATAGAATAAGGTTTCCTCTCATATTTACAAGTACATGTTATATATTTAAATATATGTTTTTATTTATACCATTATGTAACATTAATTGTGAAAACTTAAATCTGTACGTCCAAGCTCTTTAAAGTTTTAAATCTTTATCAAATAAATACCCTGAGCCATAAAAATTACAATGATGAAGATGCTTTCGACCTGGCCCAATTCTCTACATATACTCAAACATCACAAGCCAGAAGTTAGAACCCTTAACACCAGTTAAGTCCTATCTCACGTACCACTACGTACAATAGTGGCACATGCAAAAAGGTTTTGCCTACAATAACATGGCCAACGGGGAAGCCAGGTTGAAAGGCCAAAGGGGAACGTGGTAGTACCATAATGTTTGGTGGATGTTGAGGTTCTAGTGAATCTAGTCCATAGGAACAGATTGCTGGTACAGGACCATTCATATTGCTGGCTTTGCTCATTTCCTCTCAATGTTTCACACAACATCCGAGGCCTGAGTTGAGCCGATGGTCATGATTCTCCATTTGGTTTCACTAAAGCCCAAACAACCACACCAAAGGGTCGGGTTGGGACAAAACGTTTTTTTTTTTTTTTTTTTTAGGGTAGACCACACCAACTCATTGCAACTCAATGAGGTTTACCTTAAAACAGTTTTGTCCCAAAACGACCCTTTGGTGTGGTTTGGGTTTAAAATATGAATTAATCACATCTTTATATCTCGTTCTCTCTCTCTCTCTCTCTCTCTCTCTCTCTCTCTCTCTCTGTGTGTGTGTGCCTGTGTGTGTGTGTGTGCACGCGTGTGTGTGTGTGCGCGCGCGTGTGTGTGTGTGTGTGTGTGTGTGTGTGTGTGTGTGTGTGTGTGTGCGTGCATGCATAGATTTACATATTTATATACATATACAGTTGCAATATTTGTATGTTTTTATTTAGCTTTTTGTTGTTAAAAATAAAAACAAAAAACCTAATGCTTTACTGAGCGTTTGACCTTCCTTGTAGGTCATTCAGCATGCCAGCATGTGCAGGCGGTAGAGTGACCTCTTGAACAGCTATATCTGCCGTACAACAGTAGAATCAGTTTATTTAATTTCAACTCAAACTCACTCTCCTCTCTTTTGTAAAAAACAAACAAAATGAATTCACTTAAAACTGCAACCCATAATTTTGGTGTGTGAATAAAATAATATTTTGACCGATCTATATGACAGAGTAGGTTACAGTATGAGTTGGTCTACGGTACCTGCTCTTCTATTGACACATTTATACTCTGTGGTCGGGTAGGACCACTACTGGTTGAAACATAACATAATCCTCTGTCCAACCAGACTTTCTTTATTAACTGGGCAGTAAAAGAATGCAGTACTCGACCAGGAGATCCAGGCTCAATTCCCAGGTAGGACATACAAGTTACAGATTGCAGTGTTAATGTCCAGTCCAGTCCAGCACTGTACCCAAACACAAACTTGATCTCATCGTTGTTAACTGCTGTGTGGTCGGTCACATGGTGAATTCATTGCCACTCACAGCAATATACACGTGCCAGATTTACCCTCATCGCCGCCTCCCATTCCCGCTGAAGACTCTTTCCTGTTGGGGTCGTTGAGCTCTTTGAACAGTCCGCTGTCAAGCATTTCCTGCTGCCACTGAATAGCCACAGCACCTGTGCCGAACTCCTTGAAGAATTTATTATCGTTGGTGTCAAACACGATGCCTTTGATCTCGGAGAATTCGGCAATGTCGCCCGTATCCTTGGCGTACACAACGTTGGGCTTGGGCACCCATGGAGGTTTTACCATCCCAGCCTCCAGACGCGGGAAGTTGATGGCCTTGAACCAGGGGTGCTTCCGAGGGTCTGCCATGTTATCCCTAATGAGAAAGAAAAGAAAGAACTTAACCCTTGCATCATGCTGGGGGGCTGTTATAGAACCCTTGAGAATCCAGTCAACTAAGTATAGCTTTTAAGAGGTTAACTAAATAGAAATGTCACTTAAGCTACACCTCCTGTGTAACTTAAGTGACATTTCTTAGTTAAAATAAGTGTTTGAAAGCTCAATATTCCAATCATTGCTATAGAACAGGGTTCCCCAAATACTTCCCCCCCGAGGGCCAAATTTTGTCAGGGATACCAAGCCGAGTGAAAACGTCATTCACATGTTATTATTCATTTGAACGCTAGCATCCATAATATAGGTGAACATTTGTTGAAAATAGAGGTTTGTTCCATTGTGAGCTATTAGATTGCCTATTTTCGGTGAAGAGATTTGATGTAGAAAGGAATAAGGAGGTAGCCAAGATAGACCCCTGGGAGACCCTGGTACACCCGGTATAGGGGTTAAGACTGGTTAACTTGCTTAAACTTTGAAAGAGTTTGTGGTCAAAGTGAATCTCAGCATTATAACACATTCACAAAGCAAAGAGAAACGTTGTCACATTGTTGTGTTTCGTCAACACCCATCACATACTTCATTCCCAGGCGCTCCTCGATCTTCTTCTTGAGGAACTGCTGGATGATATCCTTGGTATTTGCATCAAGGAATTTGTGATCATATTTGGGCTCCTCGTTCTGGATACGGCGCTGGACCTCTTCTTTCTCAATCTTCTGCTTCTGGCTCTCAGCACCTTTAAAGGGAGTGTAGCCACACACCATCTCATAGATACTGCAGCCCAGAGCCCACCAGTCCACAGATGTCCGGTATGGAGTTTTGGTCAGAAGCTCAGGGGCCATGTACGCTCCTGTACCAGCCTGGGGAGAGGGTGCAGAGAGGGGAAAGGAAGAGGAGAAGGAGGGTGAGCAGAAGATGAGGGCACAGATGGGGAAGCATGTGTCTCTTTAATGTACTGGTCAGTGGTCAGTCTTTGACAGAAACAACATGTTCAAATGCAAATGGGGTTAACGTTGTCAGCTTGCTTATGGCATTGATTAGTTTGAGTGAAAGAGATATTGAGAGAGATATTCTATAATATTCTGACATAATTTCACATTTTTATATATTTGTTTCCAGGATGACTAAAATGACAGTGTCTTGCACATAAGCAAGTAAGTAACCTTGGGAACCAAACCTCATGCTCCTGTTTCTGTAGCGTGAGGCAGCTGGATGCTGGACATGGCACTAGTATGTCACAGGAAATTATCCCCAATCCAGCCCTTGTTGCAAGTGCTAAGCAGAGAGGTATAAGGTACCATTTGTATAGTCTTTGGTATGACTTGGCTATGGGGATTGAACCCCGATCAGCCTCCCAATCTGCAGCCATCTAACCTCAAGGCCACTGAGATGTTAAAGAGTCTTTCACATACTGTATATCTGCTGACGTACCTGCATTAGGCTAATGCTCCATTTCTCTGAGCTCTGCCATCATCTCTGTGGCATATTGAATTACACTACCTTTTTTAAGGCAGGGCTGATAACGGCATCATTAAAATGTCGAATTTTCATAGATCCCTTTAGACATTTTATATTATTGGAAATGTTGGAGTGTGTACTGTCATTTAAAATGTAATGATGTAAATGCAAGATTGTACCGTTTACGGGTATTCACAGTGGGAACAAGAAAGGGCTGAAAAGAGAGGGCAGGCAGCTGGTTTCAATGTTCAGTGTTTCTTTATGAGCAGCTGAGGGAATATGTTTGTGTAGAGTGGAGATTAAGCAACACCGAGTTAAAAACAAGGCATTACAGCAATACAAAAAGCATCAAAACAAATACTTAAAACAAGTAATGCTGCAAGAGGATCTCAGTCAAGGAAAACACTATATAACGATTGATTGATTGATTGATTGATTGATTGATTGATTGATTGATTGATTGATTGATTGATTGATTCATTCATTCATTCATGCATTGATTGATTCATTCATTCATTCATTCATTGACTGATTGATTTGGCACACTATGACTGCTAATACACTGTGTATACAGTTCTTTCTCCGGCCTCCTAAAAGCTTACAATTAGTTTTCTCTCTGTTTAGTTTTCTGCTCACTCTGCATCTGGTCTGACCACAACTGCAACCTGGTCAACAGGAGCTTAATGGTAATCGGCTACTACCTGTCAAGAGTCATGTGTGTCTATGCTGGCATCTTCTTACACACGGGTTGTCCATATCTGGACGTCATCAGCAGACACACTCAAGGAGTCACAGCCAGGTATTATAGCCCTTCCTCACGTGCATATTGATCGCCACAAAGTAGCCTACCCATGAATATGGATAGATTTGAATGATAACTGGTACTGTATCTAAAGAATTGTCCAATAACCAGATCCGTCCAGGGTTGAATGCAATACTGTAAGATCATTGAATTTACATCTGGCCGATGTGTCACAGTTTCCCAAGTTCCAACCCTTTGAAGGATTATATATTTATTTAACAATGGTCAAGACTCACTACCAGGTCACCTTCTACTTTCTATCTCGCCTAATGGAATGGAATGTCGGTTCAACCACCAAAATATACATAGCAATATATATCTACAGTATGTACTCAAGTCTAAAGAAAAGTCATGCTAGCCAATCCAATACCTGAGCTAAACTGAATCGTAATAATAATCCAGGTATAACCAGTTTATCAGTTTTTAAATCCCACGTTAACTCTCCAGCCATTAAATCAGATTAAGTCCACTTCCATTGACATTTCTCAGTTCTATATCTACACATAGGCCTACACTACACATACGTTTTTTTTTTTTTACCTGATATCGTCAGTGAGATCAGGGACAGACTTGTGTAATGCCCACAAAGAGGATTAGGGGACCAAAGCCAGCCTTTCTCGTGGGGTGTGTAACCAAGTCACCCTGGCTGGCCACGGAGCATCAGAGAGGAGTATTGGATAATGAGCTTACTGGACTTTCCAGGGGCTTACTCTTTGCTACTGCAAGTAAGTCCAAGAAAACTCTGCAAGTCTTCCATGGTTCTGAAGTTCTGCGGTCTAGTGCAGGTCATTTTTTTTATAGAGTGTGGAAGTGGAAGTGTATATTTGTACGTCTCTAAATGTTTTGATGGAATGAAAATGGTGGGCCCTTGTAAACAAGTAGAAATGCTTTGATGCGGTCGTCCACTCACAGTTAACAGTCTTCGTATTGAGTTGTACTTGAAATGTACTGTAATTCAGCAAAATGTTAATAAATATTTCAATCAATCAATCAATCGGAGTGCAAGTAAATCTGATTAGACTTTACGAGCAACAACAAGAAAAGATCGGCATCTTAAAAATCATGTATTTGTGAGTGAAAACGAATTGAATTAGTTTTCTGTCATTGTTTTCCATTAACAAATGTAGGCCTACTCCTCTTTCATATAATAGAAATTCCACAATCAGTCAGCCTGAGCCAATCACGTCATTTAACCTGTAAAATGCAGTCATGTGATTAATTTGCATGTTGTCTTTCTTGACACTTTCATCTTCTATATTCTTAAGAGATTCTCCTTTTGTGTGAATTGACAAAATGTGAGTCACATGATGCTGATCAACCTGTTTAAGTTATTTTGGGAACTGAAATGTAAGGGTCACACGGTCACAGTTTCATCCACAAACCAAGGGCACATTTATACAGCCCCATGCAGTCTGAGATAACCTTCACCTGAGCCAGCAGCATCATTCCACAGTCCTCAAGATAGCCCCATACAAAATGGTGGGCCTATAATTGGCTGGGCTATAATCTGACTTCGCAAGGATCAAATTAGTTGTCTAAAGGAAAAGGATTCAGGGACTCACTGGAGATATCCTTGTCCAAATTTGGTCAGTGGAGAGAGTGGGGGAACAACAGCCCCCCCATTCAGTATTTAGCTTTAGTGTTGTCTTCTAGCTAATGGCAGACAGTACTGGAATCTTCTCATGTAGCTGTTTGCATCTGTGTGTATTCTTAAACGAATCCCCTCCCACAGTCTGGTGACTTTTGACCTTACTCTGAGCTCAGCTGCAGATGACCAATGCAAGATGCATGGGTGTCCTTGCCTGGCCCGGTCCATTCAAGGCCTTGAACATCTGGCTGCACAAAAAGTGCACTAGTCTACTCTGAAGAAATCTTGTACTTGTCTTTAATACTAATGTATGGTCACAATCATTGTTCCTCATCTCATGTTAGTGCCACCCTTCTGGCTATATCATACAGTAGCATCACATGGTGTACAGTATATGTAAGCTCAGTTGTACTCCATCGTACAAGCGTGTCACTTGCCAGAAAGAACATATTTATCTTGTCATCTAGTGAAACAGTTTTTGTTCGCAAACAACAGGGTATTAGTTAGACATTTTACTCACCATATGGTTGCAGGTCTTCCCTACTTCCAACTCTATAGCCAGACCCAAATCTGAGAGACGGCATTGGCCTTCGGCGTCCAGCAGCACATTCTCGGGCTTCATGTCGCGATATACGATGTTCATCTCGTGCAGATGCAGGATCCCGGTGGTGATCTGTGCCGTGTAGTGAATGATGCGCTTCATCTCTATGCCCTTGTCCTTGCCCAGGCCATCGTACCCGATGTTGTAGATGTGATACCTGAGGTCTCCGCCGTTCATCAAGGTCATGACCAGGCACAGGGAGTCCTTGGTGTCATAGGCGTATGACAGGTTGACTAGGAACAGGCTGTTGACCTTTTCCAGGATCTGCTTCTCCAACAGAGCCATCTTCTCACCACCTTTCTTCTTCAGGCGCTTCTTGCACAACTTCTTGCATGCATACATCTGGCCTGTGTTCTTCACCTGTACGGCACACACCTGGAAGAAGCAAGACAACATTGAGACTTGGTTCTTGAAGGCCAAGCACTGCTCAGGTTCTTGTTGAAGATTGATCTGAATGCTATTGTGAATTGGTTGAAAGATCAGGGTTGCCCATAAAGAAGATACAATAGTAGTGCAAACTTTAGCAGGGCATTTTCTTTATGAATTCAGGCCTTTCAGTGGTACTGCTTATTTCCATCTACGGTATGTTGTAACATAATAATATCTTCAAGACAATTTATCATGTGCCACCACTTGGATTATAAGGATTTAACCAGTTAAGAGGTTGGTTAATGCTTGCTCCTTTGTAGCTTTGCTTTGCCATTATCTGTGGATAGTAAATAAACTATACAGTATTCATACTACATAGACTTCACTTTGACCTGACCCCTGTAGACAGAATAAATCCAGGTGTTTGTGTTACATAGGTTACATTTCTTGTCACTGAACGTCCTTATATGCATCAGACTCTTCTTTTGCTAAAGTAAAAGTTTACGGTAAAGTGCTTTTCAGTTAACTGTTTGAATAATGTTTTACGATCGCTTGCACATGCACTTACCTCTCCGAATCCTCCCTTGCCAAGAGTTCTGAACTCATAGAAGTATTTATCACTGATGGGCTGTTTCTCAAACTCTTTCCATTGGAGGTATTTATCATAGAAGAGGCTGGCCTGGAAATCTGTGAAGGGTTTGCCTTTTAGATATTCCCTCACAGACTCCCAGATTTTGCCTTTCATTACTTCGTCAAAGTCCTTATCTGTCACAGCCTTGCATTTTGTGGCGTCGTCACCAGTGATGAAGGACGGAGGAGCCTTGCAGTACTTGTTGATGATGTTCGTACGTTGCTTGTCTTTCGCTGCACCTTCAGCCAGATCCCAGTCATACATGTCGTCCAGAAAGTCGGCAGCCTTCTTATAGTCAGGGGTGTTGGCCAAATAATCGCGGAAAAACTTCTTACCAATGGGCTGCCTCTCACAGATCTGCTCGAAATCCTTTTTAACAGCAGCTCGCACTGCAGCCAACTGATCAGGCTTGGGGAGAGACAAGCTCCGACGGCGCTTTTTCATCTCTTTGTCATCCCCACCCTGGGCTTTGAGGTAGGCCGTGTTGGCCACCAGGTTATCCAATCCTCCCATGTCACACATCTTGGCAGCGGTATGTGTTTGGTCCCCCCTAAGTGACTGGGTTCTTCAATGGCTTCCTATAGGAATACCCTCACACAGCCGGTGCAGTGTGTTTCGGGATTCGTGTGCGAGAGTGCAGCTCCCTCCAAAGCCAGAGCGCAAATGAACCGTTTCAGCAAACCTACCTGCACACCTAAGGTACACCGACACCACCCAGGAATTAGTCATTAGAATTATAAATACCTGGGAGGGATTTAGACTTAAGGATCTTTGTGTGGTCTATTCGAGGATAGTGTTCACAGAACGGGAGCCCTAAGAGGGCTCTGTCCTAAGAGGCTTTGGGAGCCTCTATATTTGGTCGTGGTTTTCAACTTCAGCTAGTGGTCCATTGGGTTCTATTGACTAAACACTCACTGTATGGCTGAGACCATGACCAGAGAGACCAAGAGAGCAGAGATACACATTTGAATGAAACTGCAACTACACTACTGTATCGACAACATCAGTGTGGATGCTCACATAATTAGGGCTCCATTTTCGTCACACGCTAAACCCCTTATCCCTAAACTTCTTTGCCTTTTTTACTATTTTGAAAACATTCTTGAATAGTTCAACTAGCCAATAATTGCCACGTTGTGAGCTTGCAGACTGGCCAGTTTAACTATTCAAAAATGTTTTCAAAATAGCAAAAAAGGCAAAGAAGTTTAGGCAAAAGGGGTTTAGCGAGCGACGAAAATGGAGCCCTATTAGTGTTTACAACCGTGTGAAGTGAGGGGCGCTCTTATCATCATACATCATCACATTCTGGCCAATAACAATTTGTGTCCTCCTCGCCTTCGGCTTCAAGCTTGTGTTTACACAATGTTTGTGCTTACGCAATGTTTGTGTTTACACAAACACTTAAAGCTGGCCATTCATTGTCAATGGCATAAAACTGACCATTCATTGTCAATGGCATTCGGTGTTTGTGTTAGGTCTACAGTGGTTCCCAAACTGTGGTGCGTGCACCCCTTGTGGTGCGCAAGCGCCTTCTAGGGGGTGCGGGACATGGAAAGGCTAATGGAGGTGCTATGGTTTTTATTTGAAATATATTAACATACTATGCCAATATATGGCAATCATATGCAGAATATAAACTGTGCTGCATATATGCCATATTCAGGTTCATATGTGTGCATAAATGTGGATAAATAGGAAATATATGTCTATGTATAGCTTATTACATTTACATTTCCATGTTGGGGGGTGCGTCAGCTAGGTCGGGAGGTAACGGGGTGCATGGCCAAAAAGGTTTGGGAACCGCTGTGTTAGGAGAATGTTTGTATTTACACAAACCCTCAAAGCTGGACATGCAGGAGGGGCTATAGTGCCCCTTAAAAATAGGCAAAAATATGTCAAAATAGCATTTCTACTGTATAAGCTCAGAATTGTGGCGCGTTGTGAGCTTTTAGTGTAGATCTACTTTCTGGCAAAGAGATAGGTGTAGAGGGGGAAAAGGAGGGGGGCCTAGGATACACCCTTGAGGGACCCCGGTCAATGAAGAATATGTGGAATTAAGTATATGGTTTAAGTGGTTGATTGGCCAATAGTTAGTAAACAATGGCTTTTGGATAAGTCCGATCACAGCCCTTTTCACCTTCCTCCGTCTGTCTGTCCATCTCAGTGGCAACAGAGCAGGTCACTTCAGAGTTTAATCCAATCTGTCTGCCATCTCTCTCATCACCCTCCCCATTATAATTATCCCCTTTCTCACAGAAATACTGTATGCTCAACATAATTACTTGTCAATCATATTTTTTATTTTACACCTACCGATAGCTATAACAAAAAGGTATAACCAAGATACTCTATGTTAAGGCAGTGATTCTCAACCTTTTCAGGCCGTCACCCCCCAAAATAATCACATTTGAAATGGGGACCCGCCCACCCTGACAAGCACTTGGAATGTATAATTTGAGGCTGGGACGTGCACAGAGGGTTAGAGGGGCAGGGGCTGAAATCCCGTAAGAGGGCACTTTTGGACATAAATAGCTAAAATAGCTGATCTACAAGCTATTTTCGGTGCGAAACCCAGCACTCTTTAGCTAGTGGAGATGCACGACATGGATTTCTAAACACA
>OOFJ01138541.1:2514-16527 GCA_900323375.1 Benthosema glaciale
TGAGAGGGTGCTTGCAAAGCTTCCGCGTGCGTCAGCGCCCTTTCCAGCTATCGAGCGAATGAGCTAAAGAGAGGGCAAAACATTCCCGAGATTCCTTAGAGCGCATCTGATAACTCCCGGAAAAGATGCGCTGTGATTGGCCAGTAATCACTTGAGTGACAGCGTGACGTAGCGTGCCTTCCACTCTTCCGTCGTACTTCCGCCCCCAGTGTCAATTCTTCCACCCCCTCTTGCACATACGTCGCTCCAATGGACTACAGTGGCCAATGAGGCGTCTATATTTTATAATATCTATGGTAGAGACAGACTTTACAAGTTTAGGATGACAGACAGGGAGACTGTGTAGGAGAGAGAGACGGTAGGAAAGCTGAGAGGGTCAGAGGGCTCTATTTTCACCAGTGCTATACCCCTTAACCCTAAACTTATTTGCCTTTTTAGTTTTTTAGTTTTTTTTTACTATTTTGAAAAACCTTTTTAATTATGTAGTCCCACATGTGAGCTTTTAGATAGGCTATTCACTAATCACTGGCTATTCAAAAATGTTTTTCAAATTGGGTAAAAAACTAAACCAAAGGTTTCGTTTTTTAGGCATAAGGGCTAAAATGGGGCCCAGAGTGTCCCTCGACATCGCTGCCAGTAGAGCTAGTGTTTTATCGCCTACTTCATTGATGGACAATCATTATGATTTAAGTTTTGAACTGTCCAGTTTCAGTCTAATTCACATCTACCCAGCGTGTTCAAGTACCAGTATTTCCATTCATAATCCCATCTGTAGGGTACATTTAGAGCTGATTTAGCATCTGTGTCAGACTTGGCTGCGATCCAGTTCCATTTAGGTAATTGGAACCGTCTGCAGTAAAAGGCAGAGGTTGTGGAACCTATTAGGGGATTCATTATATATGCTGAATCATATGTTGAAGTTCACTTCTTAAACCCTCCACGTGCTTTATGTCTGTACTGTAGGAATGAACGTGTGGGGGTGGGGATTGATTGAGGGTCACTGGTTGTCGGCAGGCCTGTCACAAATTATTACATAATCATCTAATAGCAATAATTTTAGATAATCCTAATCATCTAATAGCGATAATTTGAGATAATCACATTTATAACGGTGGCATATTGTACGTTTATTTGTACATTTTTATTTGTATTCTTTTGAAATTATAGTTATTAAATATGTCAGTAATTTCTTTGGATACTTTGTGCAATTTTGTTATGAAGCCTAAATGGCAAACCTAACCATTTTACCACCATTGCCGTAGATCTGCGGCAAATGAAATGAATACAGCCTCCCACCATTGCCGTAGATAGGTCTTTTACAGTGGTTATGATCGATCAGGTCGTAGTCAGGAATCAGGTATTCTAGAGTCTGAACTTAAAATAATTTGATTTGTGCGGTGACTAATGGAAAGACAGGCAGATGGAGACAAACTTTCATGAACAGATTGAGATAGAAATGGTCAGGTACATAGTTACAGAGATCCAGGCTGGTAGGGACAAATGGATGGACAGAAATGGATCAGGAATCATCTGGAACTACAAGTATATTGATATTGACTTTTTTTTTGCCTTGAAAAATCAAATTTATTTCATATTATGTTAATCATGTTTTGCCCCGGCCCCCCAATATAGAACCACTACCACCTAAAACAGTGGTTTTCATTTGATTTTGACCCAGGGACCACCATTCTGACTAAGAGCAACCTGGGGACCACCACTACTACTGTTGATCAAAATTACAATTCTTCTACATTCTCTAATCATGTAGACTTCAGTTAAATGACGTAATGCAGATGTTCAACAACAATAATGTATCTCTTTAGAGCGTAAAATGAAACCAAATGGACCCGTACAGGTCCATTTGGTTTCATTGTACGCTCTCAAGAGTTAAAGAACTATAAGAGTCTATTTGGTTAATAACTCTCCATCATTTAGCTGGGGACCTCCTGGAACCCTCTCAATGACCACTGGTGGTCCCCAGACCACCGGTTGAAAATCATGGTCCTAAAAGTATAAATTCCACTGACCAATAGAGGGTGTTCAAGGCCAACCTATGGACCGTGATCCTATGGCTGAGAATACCTGCCCTAATGCAGCCGTTGTCTGCCGGAGGGTTGTGGAAAAGGATCAAGATAATGACAGAGATGATTGATTGAAGTCGGGCGAGGTTTATGTCTCCTGCATGACAGAGGGGGGAGAGGCGGCCCTGTAGAGTACACACAGTTCAAGGTGAGAATGTTATTGTTCCACCTTGCTGTTGTGTATAGAACACTTAGGGCCCCATTTTCGTCGCTGCTAAACCGCTTATCCCCAACTTCTTTGCCTTTTTTTTTTTTTGTTACTATTTGAAAAACTTTTTTAATATTTTAAAATGGCCAGCCTACAAGCTCACATGTCAATGTAGACTGGCCATTTTAACTATTCAAAAATGCTTTTCAAAGAAAAAGGCAAAGAAGTTTAGGGATAAGGGGTTTATCAGTAACTAAAATGGAGCCCAAACCATTCCCAAACCTTTTAGCTCGAGACCCCGGCTGTGGCTCAGGAGGTAGAGCAGGTCGTCCAATGATCCATGGGTCGGCGGATCGAATCCCGGCTCCTCCTGTCTATATGTCGAAGTGTCCTCGGGCAAGACACTGAACCCCAAATTGCTCCCGATGTGCTGGTTGTGCCTTGCATGGTTTCTGCCGCAATCGGTGTGTGAATGGGTAAAAAGGCGCTATATAAATGCACCATTTTCCATTTACCACAACGCATCTGCACAGTGAACTATTTTATATGAAATAAATATAAAAAATCTAATTCAAAACAAAATGTAGGAAACAAAAACTACTTGTGAACCATAAAATTGGTACGTGACCCACCCAGTTGGGAAACAACACTGGCATAGAAGGTACTGGAGGAGTGTGTTGTTGTTGCACCAGTAAGCCAGCCCAGCAGTGGTGCTCATGCAGAGCTGAATCCACAGCAGGCACTAAAATGTGCTCCCCCTCCTCTCTCTCCCACACATTCTTCTTTCAGAGAACAGCATTAATCCAAAAACCAAACACATCCGTCTACTCTACAGCTTCTATGTTCCGCTCCTCCTCCCAACATACTTCCGATCGCACACAACATGCTGCTCGCATGCACAAATCTGCCGTCGTAACATGATTCACACTCACAGCAACTTTCTTTGAACTAAGAGTGGTATTTAGTACATGGGCATCTGAACAGATGCTGACAATATTGTTTCAACAACTTAACCCTTGTGACCCCATTTTATGAAAAAATTGTAATGGCAGTTGCAACACGTTGTTTGTGAGTTTGTAGATTGGCTATTTCCGCTGATGATCGTACAATGAAGTAAATGGGCCTTAAGTGGTTGACGTCACGCCTCTTGATTCTGAAACGGCTGGCATGCTATGTAAAAGAACCCCACAGGGGGGCGGCATTGTGCTGCTGACTTTGTTTGGTTCTGTGTAAAGAAGCAAAGCTGCATTTCCCTTGTGAAGCCAATAATTATAGTGGGATCTCTGTATGAGAAGAGGGGATAGAGATATAGATGCACCGGATTTTAGTGGCTGAGAAAGCAAGACAGCTGTGTGTGTGTGTGTGTGTGTGAGACTGTGTGTGTGTGTCGTATCTCTTGGACAGGACAGTGAGATTTGCTTACTGCAGTCGTCTCTCCAGGGGGAAGGTTTGGGCTAGTGTCAGTCTACCCCCCTCCCTCCCTTCACCCCTCCTCCTCCACTTTCACTACCCACATATCACCCTCCCTCCCAACAATATCACAAGGAGGGCACCCACAGCACAGCGCACCACGCCACAGCTCACCAAAGCACAGCTCACCACCACAAGGCACACTACTACACCGCACAGCACAGCACTCTCTGCAGCTCTCTCTCTCTTACCGCGTGTGGAATCTTGTATTTGCCAAGTCCTGACATGACGATGGAGACCAACGGTAACGGCGTCACAAACGGAGTGGACAAGAAGAGCCATGTCGATGTCGCGCCTTCGCCCAAAACCTGGAAGCATCACGGTATACTGCTGAGCACTGCACACACCACCGGCTCTTGTGCTGTGTTGACACTTATGACGTTCCATTAAGGTGTCTTTATTTGTTTTCACATAGTGCTGCTGCTGGTAGGCAGGCTCCGTTGTGCTAATAACATTGCTTGTTCTGTCGTATGGATTTTAGGTAACGGTAAATGCTGGCTGTTGTTGACATGGGGCTGCAGCAGTGACATATTATATTGTTGGATTGGTTAATTGTTAATTGTATGGGGACATGTCGGCACTGCTGGGTCGTTGGTAGGTCACTGTCTGGCTGTTCATGCGCAACACCGTCCTCTGTGACTCATGCCTTCATGGTGTCATGGCTTTGACAGTGTAGTGGGGCAGAGGCTCATTATTTTGAAATGTGACTGCAGAACTTTGCATTTTAGAAAGAGTATTGAAAGCCCTGTCGTCATTGTGGAATATTCTGGAATGTCCATGGAGCTTGTTGCTAAGGGAACTGAGGTAGCTGCCAGCTCAGAAACCTTTGGACGATTACTGATTGAGCAAAGGTGGCCGTGTGTGTGTGCGCGCGCGTGCGTGTGTGTGTGGTGCGTGGCGTGTGTGTGTGGTGCGTGTGCGTGGGTGCGCGGTCTGAGCATGGTGACATTATATATTTAATCATTGGCTCACACATGATGGCTCACAGCCTGAGAGTGATTATGTTCACAGATTCTGTGTTGGTCAATAATATGTTGTATTCTCCAATATACAGTAAATATAATCTATATCGTTATCTCTGTATTCTAGCGTTTTGTTTGTAAATTGATGCCCTGCTTGAACATACTACAATGTCAAAATAGCAGATCCACAGGTTCGAAAGGCTGTGCAAAGCAACAGTTTGTGACATTTGAGGTTTCCACCCGACAGACGATTGTTATTAATCATATCGTAGTAGATTTATGGTATTGTTGAACAGTATGAAAGGAGGATAAACTAATTCAGCTTTATACATAAGTAATCATCTCTCCTTATTTTCCTTGTGTCTCTGTGGCTTGTTCTTTAAATGTGCTATTCAGAAACATAATTTGTTAGTTACGTAGACGTAGAGAACGTTTAGAAAAACAGCTGACAATATATTGTTTGGCCCATTACCATGGTGATGATGAAGCATGCTATACTGACTAGCTGAGTCACACTACGTAAGAGTGTGTGTGTGTGTGTGGGGTTGCATTGTATGTGGTTGATGTATAGATATTAGGTTTTCAAAATTGACTTAGATTAAAATCACTCCACGCCCTTTATATACTTAGTCATATGGCAAAAATAGCTGCTGTTCAAGCACAAAATCTGTCTTGTGTCTGTCTCTCTTATCAAGTAGTATGTATGCAATATACTGTACTGTAGTTGTAATATACTGTTTGCTACCTTTGCAGCAGATGGCAAAGGGCCTACTAGTAGTGTAGATCCCATATGCTGGACAAATAGTTTGCACCCGATTGGCTACTTCCTTGCAGGCAGGTATCCTATAGGCTGGAGGAATGGCCTGTGTGCTTATTAAACAAATGGCCTGCGTGATTATTAATCCACTAAACCCTTATTACCAAGTGATAGCTCACAAGCTGTGTGTGAATGAGCAGGTGAGATACGTGTCTGTGCTTTTGTCATTGCATGCTTTTTGATATTGGTCAGCCTCACATTCTGAGTGGCATTACAAAGTATTTAAGTCTTCAATCACTTCCCTAAAAAAAATGGATTTTCTACTTTTTAGAATGAAATGTCCATGTTTTAGCAGCAGATTCAGTGAGAAATGTCCATGTTATAGCGGATTCAGTGACTTTTTTCCAGAGAGGTGTGGCATTGTAAGAGCAGTGTCGATATTAAATCCTTTGTAACATAATATTCTAGATTGACTCGAGTCGACCGTACTGTATGTACAGTGAGTTCTAGTGATTTTTAACATTAAGAGCTAGAGTTACTGCTATTGGAGACATCGATCTATTTATGTCACTTACACATCCCCTAGTATCCTCCCCTACCGCTATATAGTATATAGTGTGTCGACGCTTATACACTTAGCACTTGTTTTCTGTCAATTTTCTATTATAGGCGTATATTTTCAATATTGTAAAAGTTTGTGGTACATTATTGACATGGTGCACTGTAAGGTTTATTATGACCTTATTCAATAGGGTTGAATTCCCCATTCCTGCAAAAATACACACACACATACAGTACATGAACATTCAAACTATGAAAGGCTGAATGGATGTGCATTTGGTTTCTGTCCATTATTAAGCAATAAGCACCCTATACTGTACCTTAATGAGGGATACCACTGGTTCTCAAACCTTTTAATGTGAAGGACATGTTTTTAATTTGGGTGTGGACCCCCATCTGAAAATATGTTGTACTAGGGACCCCTGGAAGACGAGATTTATGTTAAAAGATGATCAAATTTGTTCAGAAATGTCCAAACATTAAAAAAGAATTGAGAACCAATAGTCTACTGCTCTATAATATACTAACTAGACTAACTATTTTTCCCCCTACACCAAATGTTAACTAATGCAAAAATATCCATTCTACATCTACATGCTCACAATACGTCACACTGTTGTGAGGCATTGTGAGCTTGCAGATCGGCTACTTTTGCCGGAATGTTCACCTCCAGAGTTGGGACGCTACTTACTTGTGAGGTTCATGGGGTTGGATCAAGTAAAGCCGGGCCCGCCTGAAGGACTGCAGGAGTCATCATTTGGTGTCAAAGTTGGCCGTTCTTCTCTGCGTGCATGTGCCTGTGACACAGCTTCTATTTCTGGGGTGTGCAGCAGAAAAGGTCGAGGAGCCACTGTTGTAACCTATATCTGTGCGTGACCTCGTGAACCCAGCATATGTTGCAGGCCCGGGTTCGCGCGGCGCTAGACGAGCAACGGTGAGGGAAACCCACTAAACCCAGCGTGTTGGATCACCGCCGGATCATATGGCGGTCTATGCAATGAAGTGCAACGTGACAGTGCATACACCAGTAGTAATCACACTTGACTAGGGATCAAATTATCAATTATTTTCTCAGCGATTATTCTATCGATTACTTTTTCAGATTAATTGAATTAATCTGAAATTAAGCACGTTTTTCTTTTCTTTCTTTCTTTTTTTCTGATTTTTTTTTTTTACATTATTAGAATCTGTAATGTTTCATAATGAATTAGTTCATCGGTACTTACTTATAGAGGGTATGCATGTGACATCATAATACCCGGAAGTTATGCGGGAACGTCTACTGAGTGGCAAAAAAAATACTTTTCTGGCCTTGATAGCCCATACATCCAAACATAAAAGTCCTATCTGATTAAACAACATTAAACTCACTTTGCCAAGTCACTTTGCCACTTGATTCCCATTCACTTCATGCATGCGCATACCCTCAATAGTAGCTGAACACTCAGAGAGCCATGTAGGCAACCACAGGAAGCGCACCTGTTCCCCACCCAGACGTAACCACACAAATATGTGGCTTATTTTATTACAGTACATATCACTTAACAACTTGGACTGATCACTAAATGTCCACATCGCTTATAGACTAAGCCTACATATCGCTATACGTACAGGCAGCCAGCTATACATATCCCTTTACAAATAGGCCCTTAGACTAAAAGTGTTTCACTGTGCAGAGTAATGAATTGTCGGCTGATAACCGATATGATGACTGACACGGGGCATCCCCAGTCAGTGTCATGGGCCCTCGAGTTAGTAGCAGGGTTGGGAGCCACTGCACACTACAGTAAAGTACAGTATGTAATTTGGATAGCATGGCCGTTTTACATCTGTCAAGCAACATACTTAAAGCTGTATTGTGTAACTTTTTCTATTGAATACAATTATATAATGTGACTGTCCATTCATGGGGTTGGTTCGTATTATTTGGTCTCCCTGCTCTTCTATTGAGACATTTAGATCATGTGTCTCAGGTTTGTGTCTGGTCAAAATTAAATTTCTCTCCTGAGCAAGCACCGCCACCCTTGTGGCTAGGTGCAGGCACACATGCGTAGTAGAACCAATTCCGTTCTACTTGTCACAAGGCTGTTTGCTTACATGGTTTACATCCACCAATGCTGCGTGGTTTTGTGTTCGTAGGATGAGCGGGGCAAAGGGAGCACTTGCTCATCCTAGGAACTCCAAATATCGCCTACGGCTCTGCACCAATGGAATAAACATAAGCAACGTGAGCTAACGTGAGCCATGATGCCACACGTTTTGCAGATTCATTCATATTTTTCATTAATATGGAGATGGGAGGTGGAGCGTTTTCACAGATTTTGACTCTGGAAAGAGTTTTCACTTAGTTCGGTTTTCCTCCGAAAATGCTGTTTCATTTTTATTGTTTTTCTATGCAAACCGTTCTACTTGTGACTTGTGAATAGGAAGTTAAGGAGGAAGCAACAGAGAGATTATTTTCCTTATTAGAATGACAAACAAAGTAGAAAGTGAAGTGTTGACTTTGCCATATTGATTAAATGATATTTCTCAGCCCAGGTTGATGCACTGTGGTCTGGTTGTCATGTGTCTACTGTCTGGTATAGAGGTTGCATCAGTTGACTGTGGAACACATTGCAACACAGAGAGGTTATTGTATCGCTCTCTCTCTCTCTCTCTCTCTCTCTCTCTCTCTCTCTCTCTCGCTGTCTCTCTCTCTCGACCCCCTCCCCGCCACCAGGCTTTATGACCCAGTGTCAAATCTATTTGACTGGATGATGACCTGCCATTTATTCAGCCTAAATTATATGGAGTTATTACATGGTGCGTTTGTTGTTCTATGCCACGATGAAAGAGGTGCTTGTGTGTGTCATGCTGAGTCATGTACTGTGACTAAGCACATTTTGGCTGTGTGTGTGAGAGAGGCTTGAACAGACCAATTTCATGTATCTTGACATCAATCAATCGTCAACATTTGATGGGTACATTTAAATGATCCCTGGCTATGACAGGCAGTCACCCAACACTGAAAAACCTGATTGCTCTGAATTGCTATTTTCTCAGCCTGCCTATCACTTTTCACTCAGCAGAAATACATCACACCACCACGGACGTTATACTCTAGAAAAATGCCATTTCATCTGGACTTTAAATGTATAGCTTACTCAGCAGTACTCGCCAGCTGCTTAGCATCAGGAATAGGATTGTGTGACCTCTCACACACATACAGTACATGGCTGGGAATGACGCACACACACCCCTTGCTCTTTTACCCATACCGCATTTGACAGATTGGGTAATATAATGAAAGACAACCATTTATTGTACAATATCATGGAATGTCTATGGTAGTACAGCGTGCAGCTGTCCGCAACTCCGCATTGAGGAGGTCTTTTTGAAATTCAGCCAACGCTACAAAAACGAACAAGGTGTGTGTGCTGGGGGGTGTGTGTGTGTGTGTGCCATGGCAAGCAATCTCAGCAAACATGTCTGTTAATGTACGCTTGCCCTGCCTTCTCCAGTACATCCACATCGGGGGCTGTTTTTACTAATATTTCTGCTAGTTCAAAACCGCTAATTAATATGACAAGTAGCTGATCTACAAGATCACAACACGTGCCAGATGTTTTACCATTATTATGGGCATTTCATTATGGCATGTATTATGAAAATGCTCATAATAGGGATGCCAGGTTGAATGTCTGACCTTACAAGATTACATTATATAGAAATAAATAAATGGAAAGGAAATACATCAACTGACTCCATATCTGCAGCTTTAACAACACAAGTCTTGATTCTTTATCTTTTCTGGCTGGGGAATTTTACAACCCAGTTGTGTAACGCAAACCCACACCTAGTTACTGCCATATACCTGGCTGATAAAATGCGGCATTTAACAGACATTTGCATGTCCTCAGTTTAAAAATTAACATTGTGTAGATGTGTATACTCTGACCTTGCCGTCCCACCCTAGTATTTAGCCTTATACTGCTCTGAATTTAATCAGATTCATGTCATTCTGTCAAAATACGTAAAATATGTGTTCTCTTGTCCTTTACGTCGGCACACACAATTTGATCCGTTTCATACTATAGATCTGTACATTCAATATTAAATATATTATCTTCTATCTAGAAAAAGAGGCATGCTGAATGTGTCTTTTTAAAGCAGATCTACAAGCTCAAAGCTTGGATGTAAAGCATCCTTGTATTCATGAAAGGTGCTACAGTATATAAATTAGTGCTATTAATATTAACACGTAAAAGAATAGAGGAAAATGAGTGCGTTTTATTTTGAAGTGCACTACAGGAAGTGTTGCAGTGCGCAGTAGTGCTGTGTTGCCTGCAGGTTCCTCCCTCTCTCCGCTCTCTCCTCTCCTCTCTCTCTCGTTCCTCGGAGCTAACCGTGCTAACGTTAGCCGGGCGGAGCTAGCCTAGCCTTAATATCGGGAGCCTCTCAAGATGGATTCCAAACAGGGTTAGTTCCAAACATCATAATAATCTCTTCTTTGCTTTAACGACCTTTTTAGGACGATTGTCGTTTAAAATTGCCATTTTTAAAGGACAATACTATACAACCATCGTGTGTGTCTCTTGTCTCTCCGTCTCGGAACGGAGCGTGGCTGAGGGAAGGGACGGGAGGAGGAGGCTTGTTGTGGGGATTGAAACGCAGCCTTTGGACTGTGTGTGTGTGTGTGTGTGTGTGTGGTGGTGATGGAGGCTGTACCGTCCGTCATCACCCCCCGTGGAGGTGATCAGAACACGGACACGCCAGCCACGCAGCCCCGTTGCCGTGTCCCATCACGCGGCAGCGGCGCTTAACACTAGCTTAATAAATGTACAGTGTATCAAATTAAGCTACAATGTATCTAGCTCTGGTCCATAGCCCTACTGCTTCTATGATTCTGCCTTGCAAATGCAGAATCATCATAGTAGAGGTATATGGACCAGAGCTACAATGTATCAAGCCCCGAGGCTTGATACATTGTAGCTTAATAATTGTACAGTGTATCAAATTAAGCTACAATGTATCAAGCCCTCGGGGGCGGCTCGGATAATAACGTGCAGGTGCTATTTATAGCGATGCTAGCTCATGCTTTTGCTACCATATGTAGACAGAGCGGGCGAGACCGACACAGCGAGCCATGGGCAGCTCCCACCCTACCCTACCCTACACCCCCTCCTCATCCATCCATCAGCCTACAAGCCCTGCTGTTTTGTCGGTTCCCCAACGTGACAATGGTGTGGTACTACTAGGCAGCAGTGGTGTCGCTCCCCGACAAGAGCCCCTCTCGATCTAAACCGCATTGTGTGCTTGTGGATCAGCGGCTCTTGTCTTGGGATCATCATGATCAGAACGGGAGACGAGGCAGCGTGGTAGCCGGTGTGGGCAGCGTGGTAGCCGGTGTGGGCAGCGTTGGGGTTGGCCGCTGTCAACGCCCTCGCTATTTAATTTGACCCACTACTACCCCCACCCGCACCCCTTCCTCCATAGCAGCACAGACCCTTCCAGAGTGACGTGCTGCTGCTGATAGGGTGTATTTTTTATTAGACCAGTGATTGATTTTATTTTTATGTTCGGGACCCTCATTCTGGAACCCCAATCAATATAGGATTATTATTTCATTGTTATTTTATTACGTGATTGATCCTTTGATGATCCTTTATTTGGTCCAGAAAAGCACAAAACACCCCACATTGAGAACCACTAATGGATGTCAGGGCTAGCTTTTATTTCAACAAGCATCAATTTTACTCTAATGTCTGTGTATCGGTTAAGATTCATGTGTTGTTTTGTTGTTGGACCAGTCCCTCAAAAAAGCAATCACTCTTTGTTAGATAGAAATGTGGGTTTGTGATTCCCAGGCCTGTACAAGCTCTCATTCATTGCCCAGCCGTGAGCCATTTCAGGGGAGGTTTTGGTAGGCTGCCAAGATGTGTGTCGCAGTCGGGGTGGGTTATTCAGTCAGTCCTAGCCCGTGGCAGAGCGCAACATGGCAGCCTCCAGGCTTACATTTATCGGCTAAAAGTCCCATTAAGGGGGTGCAGCGAGCGAGTCTTTGGTTCACACTGCGTCAGAAACCAGTAAAGAAACGTACCAGGAGTCCAGGACTTGTTCGTGTCTAATATTGTCCAGTGACCTGCCAGGAATTCTTGGTTGAAACATAAGTACAGTCAGGTGCTGTACCCTTAGACCCGAGATCAGCTGTCTAGCAGGAGACTACCGACCCACCCAACCCCTCCTAACCTCAGTCACTCCCTCCCCACTAGTCACCAGTCCCTGTCTATCCCCCTAAGAGAGAGAGAAGGACCCCCCCCCCACCCAGACATTAATTAGGCTAGCGAATCAGCGAGATGATCTTTTTTGCAGCTTAAATACGGACTGGTCTTCTTGTTTCAGGATGGCATGGATTTCTGTTCTGTGTCACCTACTCGATTGCTTTTACTAGGGTGGCGGCGGTGGCCCATGTGAATGTAATAATGCGGCTGTTGAGAGACTGACTGGGGCGTTACCACCAGTATTTTATATTGTGTGTGTGTGTACTCATTCATCTTTTGAACCCCTACGTCGTCATTCCATATGTCAAAGAGGCATAGTTGTTTTCTCTGAGAGACTGAAAGGTGACTCTTTGCCGTGGCATTTTTAGGCGTTGTAGCTGACACTGTCGGTATGCAGGGCGAAGTTCACACTCTTGTTGTGACCTGTTAACCTTTTTAATAAAGGAGCGTTTAGAATGATATGTACATAGTGTACCATATGACTTCCCAAGGCGGGTGAATATGGACAAGGCGCTACCTGCTGAATCACTGTCTGTAGCAGTCCTGCTGAGCGTTCGCTCTCTGGGTATAAGTGACAGCTGAGAAAACTAAAGGTCAGAAATAACCTTTGGCTGAGAGAGGCTTACATTGCAGAATGATTGCTTCATGGTTATATCTACACTACAATAATCCTCCTCATATTGATGAATCCTAATAATCTATTGGCCTGAATATAAGACTGTTTTTTTCCCCAATAGAAATATTGTAAAACTGGTCGTATTATCTGGGGCTAGATTATTTAACATTCAATGTTCTTTTTCCACAAATGGGGGTCGTCTTATAATCAGTCGTCTTGTGTTCGGCACAATACAGTAGTTATTTTCTCTCCCTTTCTTAGAAAAATTAACTACCATGAGCATATTTCTTCTTAGTTGAAACTATCCATTTTGAACAAGCATGAGCATGCATACTTGTTGAGATTATTCATTTTAATGTGTGTGTGTGTGTGTGTGTGTGTGTGTGTGTGTGTGTGTGTGTGTGTGTGTGTGTGTGTGTGTGTGTGTGTGTGTGTGTGTGTTCTCAATGCTGCAGACATGCTGATTTTTATTTTTTTGTGATTGTGATGGAAGGATAGTTTTATTAAAAAATGTCTCGAGTAATCCCTCCCTAAAAACACAGAACACACACACACACAAAAAATCTGGATTTGATTTGATCATAAAATGAGATGACACATTTTGTCATCTCATTTTGTGATCAAATTAAATCCAAAACGAGTAATCCTAGATTTGACAAACAAGTTGTTGTCCCAGCATGACCATCCATCTGGTTCGTAGACAGTAATTGGGATCAGGCTGCTGCTCATCATCATCACACCACTTAGCTAAATGAAGCTTTCAAAGATGAGCGTAACATTTTGAACTTCAACATCAATATGCACATTTGTCAAAAATAGGCTACTAGAGGGGCGGTTTTAAGTTAAAAGCTGAAACGTAAAGGGCAAATATTGACATTGAAGAAGTCCTTCTTTGCAGGACATTCCTGTTATAGTAGTTGCACTATGGTTGATACACAACATACCAGGCAATTACCTGTTATTAATGACTTCCCCCTCCCTCCCTCCCTACAGTGGTGGATCTGTTGTACTGGCGTGATGTGAAGACCACCGGCGTGGTATTCGGGGCGGCCCTCCTTCTGTTGCTGTCGCTGACATCGTGCAGCATCGTCAGCGTGTCCTCTTACATCGGCCTGGCCCTCCTGTCCGTCACCGTCACCTTCAGAATATACAAGGGTG
>OOFJ01138543.1:6047-16406 GCA_900323375.1 Benthosema glaciale
ATACAATAGAGAAAACCGGCCCCAGGGCCTATAGCGTAATTACCACGTACTGTAGGTGGTCAGAGTGCATGTGAGCCTTGAACGTGCAGCTACTCTATAATCGCAGCACCAGAACGGAACCAGAGAAGAAGACACTGCACTTCAATCTTTCATGAGGGCTGTGAGAAAATAAACTATGTGAGACCACAGAGCTCCGTTTCCACCGGGGAGAGAGAGAGACATCGACGTAGAGAGACCTTCCTGAGGAATATATATCATTCAGATGAAAAGAGATACAGAATATCTAAAACAGAGGCTAGGGGTGGAAAGGCAGCAAGAGCCATTGAAGAGAGAGAAGAACGCTATGATCTAATCTAATAATCAATCAAATGCACTGGGGCTGAAGAAGCTCCCAGGCCTCTGTGGCCTTCAGTGCTTTTAGCTTTAAAACACTGTCTGGAATGCTAAATTTAAAGTAAACACAGACACCTTCTGAGAAGCCTGCAAGAGCAACGACAGAGAACGTTCATTTAAGAAAACCACTGCTTGTGCTGCAAATAAACACCATCTCATGAAGAGGTTTTGTACCCACAGAAATGCTCTCAATGTAAGCTAATTAGACCTTTACTTAAGGCTACAGTTCATTATTCAATGCACCTAAAATAGCTGGATTGGAACCTGTAAAGACTTGGCTTTTGGTGACTAGTTTTTGAAATTACAAATGGAACTGAGGAGCGAGGTAAAAAGGGTGGCAGTTGGTAGAGCGGCCTCTGGGGAAACGTAAGGTAACTGGTTTGATCCCCGGCTCCGCTTGAGCAAGACACTGGATAGTGGATACCTCTGCAATCCATGTGTGAATGGGCAAATGTATAATGCTCATTGTGAAGCACTTTGGAGAAGGACGCAATATGAACAGTTTTAATCTTTGCACCACTGACCTCCAGCAGGAACTTGTCAGCCTCAGCAGCACGGCCAGCAGCCACACACTGGAAGGTGGCATTCTGCCCTGAGTTGACCTCTTCATCTCCCAGCCTGGAGAAGTGAGGAGCCTTATCTAGAGAGAGACAGAGAGAAAGAGAGAGAGACACACATACACATAATTCTATAATTAATACATAATAACAAGTTGTGGCGTAGGGTCAGGGATCAGGCATGCTGGGATGTATGTGTTGTGGAACACATACATCCCAGGCATGCCTGATCCCTGACCCTACACCAGAGGTCAACAACTGCTGCTGGATGTAATCATACTTTTCTGCTCCACTTTAGTCTCCACATATCATGAAAATTAATTATTAAGCCTGATTGATGATCTATATGTACAGTTAAGTGGAAATTATGTTGTATTGACTTTGATTAACTAATTTTCCTATAGTCACTGCAGAAGTGAGTGTCAATAACTTGCATCGATTGTGTTTTATAAGATGATATTCTATTAAAAGAAGACAATATCTATGCCGTCCGTCGTGTGGATACTATTATAGGTCCGTTCAGTTGTTTCATTAATTCATTGAGCATTAAATCATTAACGGAATATAGAGCATGCATAAAGTGAATGGCAAATCGAGTGGCTTTTAACGTTGTTTAATTACAATCATACAGGACTTTTCTGTTTGGATGTAGGGGCTGTGAAGGCCATAAAGTAGGTTTGCCAAGCATTCCCGCATAACTTCCGGGTACAATGATGAAGTGACACGCATACCCTCTATACCAGGGGTAGGCAACCTTTTTGACATGAAGTGCCATGATTTTTTTCCTTGACACTCAGAGTGCCATAGGTCTCCGGGCCAGTGGATTTCACTGGTCCCACCATTTGCAGGTACTGTCAAACAAGTATGTCTACTTTAATCTGCCACAGTTTTATTATAATAACCTATGTATAGTGGGGGTCCCTGCTTGATCTCTCTCACTCTCAGCTAATTAGGGGTCCATGGCTTAACATTGACGACCCTGGCCTGTATTATTATAATATGAATATAATCCAGCATTATGCAATTATTAGCCCAAACTTTTTAAATACATAGATCTACAAGCTCACAGCGCGTCGCATCCACACCGCGCTGTGAGCTTGTGGATCTGCAATTTTAGGGCTTTAGGCGTGCGACACCGTTGTGCACATTATAAATGAGGCTTCTATCCCAGGCTGCTGCTGCTGGCAGCTGGGTAGCAGACAGAAAGAGAGAAAGCTGGACATTGAAAAGTCGTATGGTTGAAAACTATTTAAAACACAAGCTGTACACGCAGCTGTGGTGTTGTTTTAACGAGTGTGCAGAAGCTTTCAATCACAAAATGATCGCAACGCAGATTTTAAATTGCGTCAGGAGAATCAGCTGTGGATCATTACTGCTCAGCGACTGATCAACGGAGAAATATAAAGGTGGCGCTTCTTTTATTTAATCTGTGGGGATAAATTCTGTTAGTCGCGGTCGGCGCCGGTGATCTTCTGTTGTCTCAATTTGTCTGCACCGCCGTACGGACGGTACAGCTTCCCACTTCACAGCAGCGCACACGTTCCGCGGGAGCGAGCGAGCGGGCTCCACGCTGTTCTATGCAGACGGACAGACATGATCAGGATCACGTAACATTTTAGCGATAATAACTGTAATACTTTCACATAAATAATTACAAAAGTACCACAGCGGATTGTGAAATTAGACTTTAGTTATTATTTAATTCTCAAGACGTTTTTTTCACTGGCCCAGGGGCCTCACTAGTCACTCACTATAATGTCTACCCCTGCAAAGCGTGCCAGCCAATACCCCCTGGCGTGCCAGTGTTGGCACGTGTGTGTGTGTGTGTGTGTGTGTGTGTGTGTGTGTGTGTGTGTGTGTGTGATTGAAGTGAGGTGATTAAACCATGATGAACGACATCACAGCGAGAGTCGCAGTCCTGCAGGTTGACACACACAGCAAGCTCAGCCTGACATCTCTGAAAACACTATCTGTCAGTCCAGATGATTGACAGGGAGACGTGTCACTGTGGTAACTAGGTCTAAGAATCAGGGAGACGCAGATGTTTGAGGTCTCCTGTAGACTGTGTGCTTGTGTGCGCGCATGTGTGTGCGTGCGCGCACGTGTGTGTGTGTGTGTGTGTGTGTGTGTGTTTGTGTGGTTTAAATGCGTACGCCACAGGTGTCCATGTTTCCTTCCAGTGACTCCCTCCCCCCTGAAGGTTAATTCATAATTCATGCCTAACGACAAGGCAGCACAAACAAACAGGGAAATGAGTGTGAACCAGACCCTACAGTTGGCAACATCTGCAGTGTTACACAGCTAAATGTGTCAAATCTTATCCCCGGGACTCTTTAGGCTGATAAATATTTCATTCCACTGAGACGCCGCTTTCAGAGTTGAAAGTCTTACCGTCTCGGCAGAGGAGAACAGAAATGTCAAACGTGCTGTGTGGTGTTTTAGCCCCGATTCAGATGGAGGCGGAGAAATGTGCATGTTTCTCTTTCTGCCTGTTGTTCTTTTGTAATCTCTTTCATTCCTTTGAATCGTCTTCCCTGCAGTTTCCTTCCCTCCCCCTCCTCCCCTATACGTGCCCGCTGCTTTGCCAAGCGATGCGGGGCTGGCCGTGTGCCACGCATCCGACATCGTGCCCAGGTCTTCATGAGAGTCTTAATTATTTAATGGTCATGGTGGGAGGATGTGGAAGATGCCATCTGCTCGTGTCTGGGAGAGATGAGGGGAGGGGTTAGCTGGGTGGTCTGCACATACAGGAGAGGAAATTATCCCTGCCGGCGTTCCTCTAACCACATCGCCAGTGGTATCCTCCTCTCGTTATCCGACGCCAAGGAAGGCTCCACTCATCCACAACATGTCCAAAACCCTCTCCAAATAATGGGAATATGTACAGTAAATAGTAATAAGGTGATGTGCTAACTCCCTAGTTAGCTGTGTGGAGGACAGTAGGAACAATACCCTTCAAGCTCGTGTCAGTTATACGAGGCATCTCAAAGCAGAGCAGCAGTGTTAACTGCTTCTAAGAGTAAGTGTTTGTGTGTGTGTGTGGCTGGCGGGGGGGGTAGCAGCATACTGAGCTCCAGTCGGCACGGGGAAAGAAGAAAAGAAAACTCTTGGACAGAAACCCTGCCAATGACTCATCTCAGAGATGAAGCTTTTTCCTGAAGCCACAAAGCTCCACACTCTCCGGTGGCAATTTCTTTTTTGCTCTAAACAAACATCAAAAGTGCATAGACTTGGCACTGCTACTCTATGTTTGTTTAAATTGCTCTAAACAAACGTTAAAACTCCATAGACTTGGCTGCCATATGACGCAATTCTGAACGCCAGATGTTGATATTAGACACAGCACAATGAAACCCTCCACATTTATTGAACTCTGAGACAGGCCCGGCTTGAGGATGAAATGACTGAGGTGGTGGGAGGCTCGGTATCGTAGTCAGTCACTCATATTTTATACAGTGTGAAAAATGTAACTAATTAGCGATTTCTCACTCGTTGATTCTTCAAATCCATATGAGTGGATCCTAGCCTGGCATGGACCAGACTAATATCACTGTGTAGATATTAGCCTTTTTGCTGTGAGACACCTCAGGGCAACCTGCCATTCATTCCCTCCTCGTTGGCCCAACTCTTCTAGGCCTAGTCAGCCTCTTGAAATAGTTCCTTGTCCTTCAAACGTTGTGTGAAGTGACACTTACAGCAGGGGTAGTTGAGCAGCATGATGTCGTCCATGGCCAAGTAGCCTCGCCGCTCCCTGGAAACAGCCGCCTCGATCAGGACCTGTGAGAGCGGGAATTAATCGGCCTCATTAAAAACATCAATAATTAGACGAGCATAAAAGAAATTCCCAGATCACTGATTCTAGTGATTGTTTTGTCATTGTTGTTTTCCTTTTTATTCAGTCATGGAAAACATGAGCTGAAGGACGCCATCACATCTGGCCTCACGGCGCTTCAAACTATCGGGGCTTGCAATAATCAAATGGAACCGCCGAGAGGCAGAGCAGATTCTATTGCACTTGTCCCCTCTCAGTGACAGAAACATTAATTACAAAACAACACTTTCTCCACACCATTGAACAGCTACTGACCCGAAAGAGGCAGAGAAAAAAAAATAAGTTAGCAGGGTAGACATGAACGTAGGCGGAGGCAGAGGAACAGGTCGCCCTGCAGCAGCCGTGAGAAAAATGATGACTTTATGAGGAGGGCTGATGTGTTGTTTGGACCCTCATTCAGCATTCTGGACGCAGGCTGCTGTGGAGCCATAACAGAGTATAATACAGCTGGCACAGGGTCATGGGACTCAGCGGAGGTCAACACTCCATATCGTCCTGTTGTGGAACAATAAGGTGGAGAACCCATGGCCTGCCGCCAAACCTAATCAATATCAAATCACTGGCCGCAGTAATGGTGAGACGGTTATGAGACACTGGGGTGATGTTTGTTTTCCCAGCACCAAGGACGGTCGGCCTTCCGTCCGCAACGTTTGATGGAGAGCAGCTTTGAATTATTGTTTCTCATAATCTTCTGACCTAAAGGTGGATAACAGCTATAATCTATCATCGAGCTTTAGTTGTTTTCTATGATGTTAACTTAAATCCATGTCTGACATTCTGAACACGTGCAAACACGGTCATAAGTGTGCCTTAACTCAATTGCATTGAGGTCATACAGATTGGGGGGCTTATCGTCTTTAATACCTTGTGGCCAATTTGTGTTTCTGCTCCGTGCGACGATGATACACAGATTATCTCCCCAGACCAGAATGTGCCATGATTTAAACAACAAATCACACAAGCCATACAAGCCATACGTGACCTTAGGGCATAATGTCCTGCGTGTATGCATATGCACGCACACACGCACGCACGCACCCACATGCACACACGCACAAACATGCACACACACACAAACATGCACACACACACGGTGACGCTATAACAGCGCCGGTTGAAAATTTGGGGCAGAGATTTGTTGTTGGCATCCAGGTAGTGTGTGTGCAAAGTTTGGCATCGACGAGGGAAGGACGGACGGACGGTATATGGACGGCGTGCAAAACATACTCTCCCCATGCCTTCGGCTGGTGGAGACAACAATAACACAAAAAATACCTTGGAAGTCTAATTGAAGGAGCAATTATTCTCTGCCAAGCTGAAACACTCAAAGAGGGATTGATTGCAAACTAATCTTTAATTGTTTGGGCCATTAGGACATCAGGTTATTATGAAGGAGACTTTTAGAGCATTTATTTTAATAAACAACCTTTCTCCTCAGACGTTTATTGAAAGCACTTTCCCAGCGGAACATTCCATATGCCAATATTTTATTCTAATGACTGGTTAAGTCACTTTCAGAAGAAGAGAACACACTGGACAGGAAAAAATAAAATCTGGCAGCCAGTGATTTACAGCACAAATGAAACGGCCATTACGAGAGCCTTTTCAATTACTGGGACTATTAGAAATGCTTGTTTTGCATACAAATCCAGAGACCATTTATTTGTCCCTGTGAACCATGAGTCTCCATTTCCCCGCCCTGCCCGTATAAATTCTGGTCAAGGGAATGTTATAGAGCACTTAGTCATAAACCCTAGAGAACCAGACTTTCTTCTGTGTAGCCTACACAACATTCTCTGGGGAAGGTTAAATGGTAGCGTACATTCTGGTCACTGGGCTCTGATTAAAAGTTAGTAAAAAGTTAGTAAAGGCCAATTTATGCTTTGCATGACGTGTGAAGTGTTGAACGGCGTTCTGGATTTTGAGCATTCATACCGACTGCGACAGCGTTGGGGCAGTGTGTGTGTGTGTGTGTGTGTGTGTGTGTGTGTGTGTGTGTGTGTGTGTGTGTGTGTGTGTGTGTGTGTGTGTGTGTGTGTGTGTGTGTGTGTGTGTCACACATGTTTGTTCCTGTCAACTTTAAATATCCCTCACTGTCAGATTGCAGTGGTTCAACCAAGGTTGGTTGAACAGTGTCACCCTACCTTGAGTCCCTGTTTGTACAAAGAGTGACTATTATTTAATATTTACACAGCGAAGGTTAGATCTCATGGAACGGAATGGAAGTTAATTAAGTCAGAGGGATTGACAGTTCTCAATAGAATGCACACTACTCAACTTAATTGCTTTCTGACAGCTCTGCAGAGTTAGCAGAAAATATAAATTGGATTTATGGATGGGGATCTCTTATGTCTAAGTGCTGGTGGATTTAGCAGACCTACAGCATACACCACAGCACCCACAGAGGCTGCCAGGCACTGTGGGTCAAAGTGGGCAGTGATGCATTCTAGATAGTGCTGGACAATATGACTTGAAACATTATCATAAGAAATATCTTATACAGAAGAACCGTAATGTGATGCACAGTGGCTAGACATAATCCACATACTGACATTGTTAACATTCACAGGCGATCAAACAAGTGTAGATGATGAGGCGATAAGCACGCCTCTCACTTCACACAGATGTGAACTAGTCATAGGAGGGTCTGGCGCCCCTCAAAAATCATACGTTTCGTGTGACGTGAGTAGCACAGCGAGGGCAGAATGACTTGCAAGTTGCAACCAGCTATTTTTAATTAGGCTCTAAATAAACATTATCAGCGATGGCGGTCTGCACACATGCCTTATAAGTGAAGGCACAGTGGGTCATCATGGTCATGACCAAGGACAACAGTGACAGAAAGTCAGGAAGAAAAAGCTAAATAATTTTAATAAAATATATATGGTAAATAAATATAACAGTGAGAGCCAGGCTCCCTGACATATTGGGAGCAAAAATGAAGTCCACATTCTGGAATTAAAAGACAATCAAACTTTTGGTCAACATTACTGGACTGTGATTGGTCCAATTAACTCAGAAGGGTTACAGCACTGAAGTGATGGCTTATTAAAAGTGTATGTGTAAAAACATGACTCCATTAAGTCATGTTGTCAGTCTATGATGTCAATTATCTATGATGTCATTTATCTACGATGTTATCTTAATATTTGGACTTCTATTTTTCTGTGCGTGTCATGTAAGCAATGTTTAAATAACATTCTGCTAACTGCCAATAGAGCCCACAGGACTGTTTTCTGGGGAGCTCAATGGAGAAAGATAAAAACGATGAATTGGAAAATTCACTTCAAGTAATTAAAGATGCCTATGAAAGGGCCTTTGGGGTCATCAGTAAGGGGCAGACAGCAGATGAAGCTCAACAGAAGGCACAGGCCTTGGTGTTGTACAAAGAAGGCCGACAGCACCTTCTCAGGGCCCTCAACGTGCCTTCACGGGGTGACAAGTGTGTTGGCAGCTCCTGGGAGTCAGCCAGACGCATGCAGCGGGAAATGCAGGAGACCCTGAACAACACTGCTACCCGTATTGCTGTATTAGAGTCCAGCTCAGACCAGGGATGGGGGCATGTACCCACCTCTGATGAGGTATATGTGAACGGTAACGCAGACACTCCCTCTGAAAGCCTGTGCCCCAAAGTCCCCAGTACCAAACAGAAACCAGAGAGGCCTTCACCACCGTTGCTTGGCAAACTGGCTGATGCCGTAGATCTGCCCGTCTCCTGTGGGACAGATGCAGGAGAGATGTCACTGGTAGAGGAAGATTTCTACAGCCATATGTCTGAATCATCACAATCACTCCAGAGCATGGGCGAGGAGGAGGGAGAGGAGGTGTTCTTCCTACCTCAAGGGGTGCAGATATTCTTTGTCACACCTGAGGGCCAAGTGACCGCTCCCTCTTACCCTACCTTTCTGCGCCTGGTGAAGTTTACTACTGAGCCGTGCGAGACTATGCCCAACCGACCACCAGCATTTCTACAGGTGTGTGACTGGCTGTACCCTCTCACGGCCACAGGCTCTCCAGTATTGCTATGTAATACTGGGGTGTTCATGTTCCCTGACATGATGGCTACGGCTCCAGGATCCTATGTGGGGGTGGTACTGTCCTCCGAGTTGCCGCATGCAGACAGAGAGCTGTTCAAGGACTTGCTTGCCCAGATGACAGACCTCAAGTCTCAGGCCCCAGACGAAGTTGGAGAGGCCATCAATCTAAGTCCGGAGGTGCACATCGCTCCCCCTCAGGAGACTGCTGCAGCCGAGGAGGAAAAAACATTGCCTGAGTGGAGTGAGAAGGTGTCTAGTGGCATCCTCACCGGTGCGTCATGGCTGAGCCGGGGTCTGACAAAAGGAGCCAAGTTCTCAGGAAAGGCCATTCATAAGGGGGCATCTAAACTCAGGGAACATATCATCACTCCAAACAAGAGACCCACGAATGTCAGCCCCGCTGTGGCACAAAGGCTCCTTGCTGCCAAGCAAGTCACCGAAGGAGTAGTCAAAGTCAGCGAGCTTCTAACAGATGGAGTGTGTGTCGTCACTAACTTTGTGGGTCAGGAGCTAGCCCAACAAGTGAAAAAGCATGGAGGCAAGCTGATCCCGGAGTCTGTGAAGAAAGACAAGAATATGTGCTCTAACCTCAGAGGAGCCATGGCAGTGGCTGCCAGTGGAGTTGTAGGTTTTACAACTATCTGGACTGGCTTGGAAGTAGCATCAAAGCACATTGTCCAGAGTGTAGCATCGGAGACAGTCACCACTGTAAAGCATAAGTATGGGGCAGCAGTTGGCCAGGCCACAGACCAGGCTGTCAACTCTGCCATTAATGTGGGCATCACTGCTTACAATGTGAATCAACTGGGGGTCAGAGCTGTGGTGAATAGAACTGGCAAGGAGGCAGCAAAGACCATTCTGGAAGACTTGAAGCTTAAAAAAAGACCAAAGAACGAGAAGAAACTGAAGAAAAGGGACAAATAATCTGCAATCTCTTCTTCAAGATCTGTGTGCTACCATGCATCATAATGTATATTATCATATAAAATATATTTATGTTTGGTTTGTTTTATTCAAGTTGGCTATTTTCATATTGTCACGCCCTTTGTAGCATTTCGAGGCAGTAGTACGAGGCAGGACTCAGGAGGTTTGTGATACTGACGGCTTTATTTGTTGCCAAAAGGTCCACGTAAAAGCCAACGTCAAAACTGACAAAAAGAAACAATAAACATGATAAGAACAATGAACGTAACACAAAACATAACTGCAATAAAGAAAATGTACATAAAAGAAACAAGTATTTACCTCACTGACTGCACGTATGACAAAGGGCATGAATGGGGGTAGATGGGACCCATAGACATACAACCAGGACTGCAAACAGTAAAATAAAACGATCAATAAACAATAACGAAATATAACAATAACTTAAAACATTGACAAATAACATAGAAACAAGAACAAACCTTGAAAAGGGTGACACGCTACATGGACAAATAATGCTCCTGTCTGTCTGACATGCAGACAGAAGCACTGAGCTGGTGAGTGTGTGATCTGTTTGTCGGTCTCTCATATAGTACCTGGTGACGGAAGTGAGCTG
>OOFJ01138549.1:0-11509 GCA_900323375.1 Benthosema glaciale
GGACAATAAAGGAGTAAATAAGGCGACAGTCCTTACTGCAGCTAGCCCTTCAGGCTTTGCTGCAGGTCACCCCTCTCCGTCACACTTTTCATGTCTCGATCCAAATAAAGCAGAATGCAAAAAGATAAATAATAAGCGTAAAGGGGTGCTCTTATCATCATACATCACATTCCGTGCTTGGCCAATCAAATGATCACAAATGTAATTCGGACCAATCACTTTTGTCTTTTGTCAGCCTTCACTTTGCTTCCCTCACTTTTAATCCTCAATATGTACTCGGCCAATGAAATCATCGCTATGGGGGGATCAGCCAATCAAATCATCGTGTTTGTGTTCACACAAACAGAAAACGCTGGGCAGAGTGCCCCTAAAGAAAAAGACAAAACATGTATTACTGATGCATGTTGAACTATGGCTGAACTTAACTATGGCTGTATATGTATAGCTGTGTGTGTGTGTGTGTGTGTGTGTGTGTGTGTGTGTGTGTGTGTGTGTGTGTGTGTGTGTGTGTGCGTGCGTGCGTGCGTGCGTGCGTGCACAGAGGCTGCCTATCAGTGCGATCTGAGGGGACTAAAGCCCAAGGACAAAGCATGGCCAGCTTCAGATTAATTGCAGAGTTACTATGACAACGGGTTAATATCCAGCACTGCACAGCGCAGCTCAACACGCCTTGTTCATGATGAATACATCAAAAAAAGAAAAAGGAGATATCTGCTTCAAATGGCCGATATGAAAGCTTTGAAGACTTACTTTACTGAGAACGCAAGCCTGGAGACTGAGAGAGGATAGGATTTTCTACGTTTACAACTCGGGTGCAGCACATAGTTTGGTTAGCAAATAACATATTTAACTGCCACTGCTTGCTCCAGGATCTGGAGTCATTGATAAACGAAGCTCTGTTTGTCGAACAAGGTGTGCCTTAGGCCATGCCAATACATGAAACCTGTTCCAGAAACTCCCATTACTCCCAAACTAATTCGTTTGCAGACACTTACTGTTCACGTCGTCCACATGAACAAACAAAGCATACGGCAAACCAAAAATAACCCGTTACACTGACTCAATTACAGACAGTATAGCTGTATTACCTTCTTCAAGTGTCCATAATGTCATTTCAGTTTTCAGAAACAGTGAAAACTTCTGGATTTGACACAATATGTACCCATTTATCCCGATACCCGTTTCTATTTATCGAGCACACCAGCAAACATATCTCTGTAATCCTGAAAAGCGTTGAAGCCTAAAGCCACGTCAACAGTTCCCAGAAGCCGTGTCTCCCAGGGCGACCGAAGCACTCCAGCAGGTGATGTCCCTGTTGTCCCAGTGGGATGTGTGTTTTAAGAGGTAGCTCAGCCATACTAGGCATCCTGACAAGTATACTGTTGGTGTGTGCATAATTGGATGAGCCAAATACTAGTTGTTTAATCGCTTATTGTTTTTTTGTTTGTGTTGCTTGTTTCATTTGAGTTTTGCACAAAGAGAGACAGATCTAGAACTTTTAGAGTGTGTCAGCAAACATATCATTTAATCACAAAGGACTACTTTACACACATCTGGCTATACTGTGTTCCAAATAGGAGATTTTCTATAGCAGATTCACGACCACGACCACAAACGTAGTCCTGATGGTGGGTGTTACTTTGAGACCCTGAGCGATGCATTTTAATCGTATCGGTCAAAGGTTAAAGCGGTTAAAAGGTCACGAAATTTGAAATAATTTAAAAATCCCTAACCCGTATATGCATTCCATGACCTACCAACATGTAGTTAATTTGACTACTGGCTAGAATGATTACAATTCAAACAGCATATCCAAATCACTATAGTAAAATTATGATTTACAGTACGTACACCGATTTGGGAAAACTAACACCAAAAAGGAAAAACGATTTGCGAGTTAAGCAATAAAATACTTCACTGGTCTGAATACTTCACTGGTCTGAAATGCACCACTCAGTTCACTCAGAAATTATATGCTGTAAACATAGGGACAGACATACGTGAGCTAAACATAGGGAGGGACAAAGCCAGGCCTTGGAGTGGTTGCACCACTCAAAAATCAGACCGGAAGTCTGAAGTGAGAGGTGCAACAGTGCCCCCTGTTGGTACGCTAAACATAGGGACAGGTGTGGCCTTGGAGTGGTTGCACCACTCAACAAAAAGACGGGGAAAAAAGTAAACTTTTGATATGTAACTTATCCTGCACACACACACACCTATTGCTTTATGTGTTTTGTGAGGATAACTCAAAACGTCAAAAGATATTCAGTACAAACAAGGTGGTCACCAAGCAGCAGCATACTTTAACCTATTTAACCTGTAAATATACCTTTCAACCCCTTTTGGGGTTGTTGTTGCCATGTACAGTATATACAGTAGCACTAGCAACATGATTGTTTTGTGAGGTTTTTCCAGAAACCTCAGGTCAGGACTTAGAAGGCGTTTTTAGAATCGGCCTCAGGTCTAAGTGGATTAAGAGAAAGGGAACAGAAGCCATTTGTTAAAGCTTAAACCGCAACCCACCTGTTCCAGGCTGTCGTCCTCCGGTAGAGTCCCTGTGTCTCCATTACTATTGATGGGAATCTCCATGGTGGCTGCTTTACTCATGATACTGTCTGTCATTCTGCACTGTGTCTGGGCGACAGGACAGAGGGGGAGAGAGAGAGGGAGACGAGAGAAAAGGTGAGAGCGAAACGAAAGCAAGAGATAAACAATTCTGTCACAAAGAGCCCAAGACCCTCCCTCAAAGACCCGAGAAAGAACCCAGAGGGTGCAATCCAAACAACCGAGTGAGCTATCAGGCGGATGAGAATATAATTGACACAAACAAGTGCAGAGGTGGCATTTCAAAGAGCGTGGCTCGCACTCAGCCTGAGAACACCACCTATCAAAGCCTCGCGCACAGGAGCCGCCAGTACAATGAGCTGTCTTGTTCAAGTGGCCACTCCATTTTACAACTCCATTAGCTAATAATATCGTTACCGCCTGCAGTAGTAGCCTGAGTGAGGAGGTCTCAATGAACTGCTGTAGTAACAACACTGTATGCATCATTCTATTCTAGTAGCTTGTGTCCGTTCAGTCGGCCAGATGGCCAAATAGTTACATTATATGAACGCGTGTGTGTGTGTGTGTGTGTGTGTGTGTGTGTGTGTGTGTGTGTGTGTCTCAGTGTCAAGCAAGGCCATAAAATAATGCATGGACAGTTTGAGGGTCAACAGAGGAGAGAGAGAGCCTTATCAGGGCGTTCATACAGCAGGATGTATGTTAAATAGGTACAGTAAATGTCGTCACACCTGGATAAACCCCAGTACATATAGGCGAATGGCAATGCAAACACGCAAAAACACACAGCCTGTTAAATTAAGCAGAGTTATGCTGGTGAATGGTGAAGGGGATAGATAGCAAACCACACCCGGCGAGATGCACCCCACTATTCATACAGTAGATCGTTTTTAGGCCTATGCTGTTTGTTATGAAGGTGTTTATTGGAACATTTCCTGTCTTCTTAGTTCTTTGTGCTGTCAACAACCGTCCTTGCCGTCTAAAAAGACAGGAAATCATAGTCAAATGCTGTTTTGATTGAGAGCTGGTAATAAATGATTTGGCAGGCAAAGCAATATACTGGATTAGAATTTAGGAATCCTCCAGTAATAACGAAAAGGGGTTTGAGTTAGTTGAACTACTCCTCTGCTGTAGCAAATATTAAAGTTTCAAGCCGTCCTCTAATCAAGATATACAGTAGGTTAGGCTGACAGGTTGAGCCGAATGGAATACGTCCTTGTGGCTCTCTTTGCACTCTCCAGTTGAGCTTGAGGGAAAGTCTAGCCAAGGTGAAATAGCAACCTCTTGGTTCTAACATTTAACTGCCTGGGAGTTATGAGTCACTTCATAGTTTGGGTCTTTGGGAGGACAGACTTGACAAAAGGAAAATTCCTGCTTCCTTGAGACGGGGCTGACCCAGCTTGGATGGTTCTAAGGGCAGATGAATACTTGCATCATTGTGGGGGGGACATGGGTCACTGCTGGTCATGAATTATACAATGATTTGTTGATTTCTACGTTCCATACTAGACTGTTCTCGCACTAAAGCACAGGCAGATGTATGGTCACGATTCAAGATAGTTAAGTAGGAATGCTGGAAAGCAGACTACAGTACTGGATAACGCAGATTCAGGAAACAAAATAACTTCTAAAAATAGAACAAAACCAACTGTCGTCACATCACTGTACATACTATGGCCTCAATAACACCTCAGCTAACTAATACAACAACTGGGAGTCTTATGAAGGGTAGGAACATTTGCCATTGTTGATTTTGTTGAATACATTCCAGATTATATACACATCTGGTCACTTTACAGTGAGGCACAGTAGATTAGCAGGCTGTTAAAAGTTGAAGTCGGCTACAGAAAATTGTAGATATACAGTATGACTATGTTATGTGACTACTACGGTAATAGCGAATAGCCAATCAAGAAGCACACAGTGTGTGAATTTGCAGATCTGCCATTTCTAATCTTTTATTAAATGTTTTACCTTTTTATTATTTAATTGTTCGCCTATAATTTACTATATTAACACAGCAGCCATTTTGCTCTCATGTCATATTTGCAGGATAGCATTTCAATGATTTAATTAACTTGATAGGAAACTTGCTGCTGTGTGAATATGGTGAATGACATAAAAAGGGTTGAAATTGGTCTTCAAACCCATTTGATGTGGTGTTTATCATTATCTTACAAAAGCCTTTAGGGCTTCACTCCATTCCAAGTGTTGTTGTTATGTAGCCTGGCTAACAGGCATCGGCACTAAGGGTTATCTACCGGTCCCTGAAGGTAAATAAAACTTTGGGGGAGGTGGAGTTTGCTTTCTGGTTGCCCGACCAGGCAAGTGCTCGTTTGAGAAGGGGGATGCAACCGCCTGTAAACACAACACGATATCTATCAAAACACCTGGACGTGGCCAGACTCGAGGCTCTGTATTCTGGTCTGCGGAATGTAAAATAAGAGCACAATAAGGTGCTACACTTACAAATATTAAATAAGTACAAACCATAGTCATATAGCACAAAACAAACCATAGTCATTCTCATTCATAGCTATGTAGATATTTGGTATAAAAAAATGAGGTATGATTTTTTTTAAAGTAAAAAATACATTGAACAGTAATTCAAATTTTACTTTTCGGGCAAGTGGGCCTGACATGTGGGCAATTAGAACATGACATGTACTTGAAACCTTAGCGTCAACCCCTGCATAATTAAGAGATCAAGATGTTTAAAAAGAAAATTGAATTCCCTCAAAAACAGCTGATCTACAAGCTCACAATGCTTCTTCAACACAATATGACACATTGTGAATAAGTAAGTACAAGTAATCAAGTAAGATTTGAGGTATGAGTAATGTTGACCTGCATTCGTTCTGCTTGCCTAGCCAGCTGAGAGGGCTTTCCATCTCAGATATGCATTTGGGCCAGGCCCATGTCTATTTCTATAAAATGTCTCCAGTGCAGTGACTTTTCCTAACTCCGTTTCCCCTGGCCCCGCAGCAATACCGGTATTTATGTTAGCCAGCCTTAGAATTTATAACAGAGCCATCTCAGAAGGCATGGGTTTTGAACTGAAAACCCTTTCATGCAAGACTTTATCTAACCTGAGGACCAACAGCCCTGAACTTTCCTTTAGTATCAGTAACTGAAGGAATGTAATCCTCAAAACGCTGCATAATGCCATTGACTGGCAATGTAGAGCAACAACATTTAAATGTGGTGTGTTAAAAAATAACTGCTATATTATGATTAATTGATATGAATGAAATTGATATGAAGGGGAGCTGTTTCTCCTACTCTTGATAGACAGGGATTTTTTTTTAGGGTTGGGAATGTTTACTATTACCAATTTCAATAAAGCAGAGAAGTACTGTACTCATGTAAGTATTAGTATACACATAAATGTACTTAGGAATACATTAAGTACATTAATGTAATGGGTTTGATTTTGTTTTGTTGTTATTTTATGTACTTTTATGTACTTGGTTTTAGACAGAAATGTCTCCTGTGGACAGGTGTTGAAAACTAGCACTGTAAGCAATGCATATGCAATGTGATTGTGATGTCCATGCCAAATAACCAACAAATATAACATAACTTAAGTCAAATTAGCTTGGCCCAAAGCTAGGCTATTTTAGTAGAGACTAACAGCATCTCCCCATAGACCAAAATTACCTGTATATCTGCTGAAACTAAGTTGGGAAATAAATACTTGACGCTTTAAAATCTACTCTTAATTAACTCGAGGAACATTTTGTCTGCTGGTTTGAGCTGAAAAACACAAGTAAGTGGAACCAACCAATCTGAAGTACCAATACAACAATACTGCCCTCACAGATAACAGTAACTTCCATGTACTATAGTTGGTGTCTCAACTTGATTTAACTCTTGACAAGAGTGCATTATCATTACGATTGTTTTCAGCACTTGTGATCCTACAGATGCTTACCGTATATGTCTTCTGCTACGTTATGTGTGGAAAATTTGAACTTACATGAAAGCTTCTTGTCATAAAAAATGTTCGATCCTTAAAGACCAGGTTCTGTGCATGACTGAACGCAACAGTACTTTGGAGTTCGGAGCATAGCATAATTACTTAATTATGCCTATTCGTGTTAAAAGGGTTACTCTTGTAGACCATAAGATAAGAGAAATGTTAAAAAATTATTTGTTCTCTCTGAATGAGAAACAAACGGTGTCCCCATGACAACCGTCCCAAGAAAGCTCAGTTGGTCAAAGGGCATCAGATAAAGACCAATGGCCTTGGAAAATACCACCCTAATTAGCACAAGAAAGCGGCAGTGTACAGTACACATTTGACTGAATAACAGTCACAGTGATCTATTAGTGTTGTAACTTAAATGATATTCATCATGGCCCATATTTGATGTGGCATGACTCGTGTGTGTGAAATCATGATAGTGTCAATTAAACATTATAATTATAAAATAAGTGCAATTAAAGTGCATGACAAAAAAACAGAATAATAAACAACCCTGACACACGCACCACTTCATGAAAAGAAAGATGCAGCAGATACAGAGAGGCGGCCTCCTATAAGATTATAATAAAGGCTAAACAAACTAAACTATGAATATAATCGATATAATGAACATACCGTACTGTATAATACTAAAATCATATCGCCCATCAAAATACAATTCGCCACTGCCTGGCCCTCCAGTCATACAGTCAGAGAATAAATGCAAGCGGGGTCCAGGGAACAGGTGCAGCGCAGAACAGGTGGATTCTTCCTGGCAGGTAAGTTACTATAACGTCATGCAGAGAGGAGAGGAGGATTTATCGGGCCTTCGCTGCCTGTACGACCGACCGAGAGATGGTTTCGCCATGATGTCCATGATTATTACAGCCATGGCATACATAGAGCCATAATGTCCTCTAGCTCTGGTCCATATAGCTCTAGATGTCCACATACAGTAGTAGGCCTGCTTCCAATGCAATGTGGGTTGACTTATTCATTTCCCAGTGTCAAAATGTGCAACTGACACCTCACCGCGAAACGTTGGCCATATGGTGCCGTTTTAAAATCAGAGGAGCCACAATGGCAGGACAAAATCTGTCAATACGGTATATTAATTGTATACAAGTCATGGTTAAAGTGGTCTCACTCATACTCTTACCGGAGTGTTGTTGCGCTTGGACCTCTTGGTAAAACAGCTCCTTATCCTTCCTCGATAAGAAGGCAGGCTAACGGGCAAGCTAATAACAAGCTATATACCGTCACTCAGTGGCAGTGCATCCCAGCGAATGAGAGGAATGACTGACACTGCTGCTGTGCTGTGTCTTTTCTTTTGTCAGTCCAAAACAATCCACTGATGATGATGAGCAGTACAGTACTAGAATACTTCAGAATGCGGTCAATGACATTCTCGGTTACAAAACAAGAAGACTAGTAGGCAGAGAGCACTGTTTGTTTTATCACCAGCTTCTTGTAAATAAAATAATCCTCTATCTCTCTCTCCTCATCGTCGCCGCCGCGGCCGAAGGCTGCCTGCCTGGAACGCTGTACGGAACTGACGACATTTGTGTGTGGATTCTTCCAACGTTTGATTTTCAAGCAGGGTCACGTCACCACCACCAGTCTCCCCGCAGCAGTACCTTCAGAAATGGTGGCTTCGATTTACTGCCCGGTGATCTGATCCGGTCTAGAGCCCGCCTATAAGTATCGAGCACACCCACTATTACTATACATCCACGCATTGTTTCCGTATCCGCTCTGCGCCCACACCGGAACAGCAACCTTCATAGAAAACCAGAAAACCCATAGCCCCATTAGCCCGGCTACACGGCCGTGATGTGATTGGTTGACATGGCCGAAGCGCTCGAGCTTCGAGGGACCAAATTATTGTGTAAATAAATACAGACAGTACATTTGTAATTGAGCTATTAATTGGTGCCAATATTGATTCGAATATTGATTTGAAGAGGGATATCTCGAAATGTATAGCAATTAACTCCAATAACATATGTTACATGAAGCATGTTATTAAACTTGTTTTATGTATCTATGAGTTTATAGGTCTATACAGTCAAGTCAACAATAATTATGCCAGACAAAAACTACCTAAAAATATTGTCTCAATATTGTCTAAACTAAAATGTACACCTGTTTTTCGTTCAGAACATTTATGATGACTGCAGATGCCGAATCGGAGAAAAGGTGTCCCCTTGTGGTTGGAACTATTCACTGTCAAATTGTCTGAACTCTGAAGTTCTGAAACTAAAGGTTTTGTTCATGCACTTTTACATGACATAAACTAAACAAACAACCCACAGCTTTGATGTGTCAAATTATTATTTTTAATTGCAAAGAAGGAACACACCACCAAATGCAATGTTATGTGACTGTGTTGGCCTTTTCCATTCGCTACATTGTCTGTCATACATCCTAATAAAATTAATTATCACAAAATTAAGCCACCATGTGAAACTGCTGTTTTCAGACATGAACAAGAGGGGCTGGTTTTGTTTTGGCATTTCCTTCTCTTTTGTAGCAGTTTTTACATTTGGCCAGTAAGTGTCGCTATTAACCTATATTTTAGAGAGTGAGAGAGTAAAACGTGTGGAATAGTGGGAATGATCTGCAGTGAACATTTTATACTCAAATCTTTGCTTCGGGGGTCCCTGGAACAAAATATTTTGAGATGGGGACCATGGGGTCTGCGGCCAAGTACATACATTGTATACATACATATACACTCTTTCTCTCTATGGGTCTGGGTATACCAAAGCCAGAAATCACACAAACCTCACCAACATTCAATGTAATGCAAAATGCCAACACAGCAGCCAGTAGGATCCGTGTACCTAAGGCCCTACATGTTAAAGAAAATAATGCCAGACAAGTGAGAAACTCTTCCACTCATTAATGCTGATCATGAACAGCTGATAAGCAGCAAGCCTTAAAACATCTGCTGAGGGCCAGCCAGTCACTTATTCTTCCTCAACACTACTAAGTTGTTGGCAGCAATGGGAAGGATTTTCAATTTTTGTTTCATTTATAATTGTCTGCAGATTCATAGGGAGACTGACTAAACACATTTCAACTCTGAAATGTTATTCTGTCTGTTCAGGAAGGAGATATGGTGTTCCAGCATCAGACTGAAGAGGCCTTTTGTCCATCAGTCAATTTTGAGGCTTAATCCGGATTTTGACCAGGACTAGACTGAGCTGTGGACATTGCTCTGTGCCCTTTATGTATATGTGTTGCATACTACAAAGGCCGCTGGGACGCAAGACAAATTTCAGTGCAAACTGACAAAGTTATATCATGTCCTGATAGTTTCTACTCTCTCCGAGCAGGGAGACAAAACCATGGTGTTCAACAACTACCGCTGTGTCATTATCCCTTGCTTAACATACTCTACTATACAGATTGGACAAACTTGCATTTTAATCACTAAAACATGCAGGAAGTTACATGGTGGCTGTTGTCCATAGAGCCTATACTTGGCATTGAAGCTAATCATCTCCACTGCAGGCTGCAGCAGACTTGGTTCTTTACATGCTTTGAATCAGAGCTACTATCTTAATTTGGTAATTCTCCTGTGAAGAAATGTATTAAAACCCAGAATATCTTATTCCAACAGAATTCTGTTTCACACCTGCCACTACCAACATGAGTCTGCCCAACAACCCCAGTTCGAATGACATGCCATGCCCAACATGACCAACGTCAGCAACATGACCCTACAGCAACATGATGATGAACAGCATGAAGAGTGGCGGCCTAGTAGGCCCAATATGGGCTGGAAGGGGCTGACGTTGGCAACATGAACCGTTGCTGGAAATATGACTATGAAGGCAACTTGTTTGATCAAGATGTGGGCAATAATCCTTTTTATGTCTATTGGTTTTAATAAAGTTATCATTGGGTCCTCTTTTTCCCTATGTTGACTAAACTTGAGACAATTTACCACATTTGGCTTCAAGCTATCCTGGTTAACTACTCCCCCTTGAAATCACATTGCATTCCTTTCTGTGAGAAATTGTGTGATTTCAAGGAGAGTGGTTAACCAGGCTAGGTTCAAGCTGTAAGTAATATTTGAGGTTGAGTAATCTTAAAATGCTCATGCAGTTTACCACTTAGACCCTCAATACTTTATTAAATGGTTGGGCATGTACCATACTTTTGTTTTCGTCCACATGAAAGTGTGTGCATGATGTGCATACTTGTCATTGTAGTTGGAAAGTTGGGGAAATGTGTGGCCAAAAGGTTTAGCGCTAGCTTTCATAAAGGTCTATATCACCATGATTCTCAATCAATTACAAGCATTAGTTTTGCACGAACACTCCTTGGGCTAAATTAGGCCGTACTACTCTGCTTTAAGCCCACATGTGCTGACCTCATCACAATTTTGATGACGGGCAGCTATGGACGTTTTTAGCTTAGTGTTTTTCATGCAAAACTAATGCTTTTAAATATGGATTCAGAATCATGAAAACCCCCTAGTTTGGCAAATCACATGCTACTTAAAGCATAATTAAGTCAAATTTGAAAATGTTGCCTTACGGGCGGTGTATATGTTTTCAATGGTAGGCCTATACCAATGTTCAACTCCTCAACTTACCATGATCCACAATTTAGCAGCAAAGGGGTTTCTTGTTAGGATAACACAGAAAACATCACAAGGTCCTAGTACTACAGAAACCCATTTGAACTTGTTCCTATAAGTAATGGGCCTTCTGAGTCAAAAGAGAGAAATTGCTTTATTTGCCTTATTTAAATCAAAATGTCTGTCATCTGAGTATGGGCTTTTAATGGGAGTTGGCAATGACCATTACAAATATACGTCTTGCATTCTTGGTCCATAATAAATACATTAACAGCAAGAGACATACACACACAGCATGCATAAACACATTGTATACACACACACACACACACACACACACACACACACGCACGCACACACGCACACACGCACGCACGCACGCACAC